>CM060278.1:2937688-2952688 GCA_030684275.1 Acipenser oxyrinchus oxyrinchus | reverse complement strand
GTCTCTGCAGGACCTGCCCAGTGTGTGTGACAGCGGGAGAGAGACAGGGCACCCCTCTGTCTCTGCAGGACCTGCCCAGTGTGTGTGACAGCGGGAAAGAGCCAGAAATTTGTTTTAATTAGAGACATGTTAACTGTTTCCAGACTTGAATGTAAATGCTGGGCTTTTTCTCTTGATCAGGAAAGCACTCGACAGGGTTGTAGGAACATTAAGCTAATTAGAATTTTATGCAAAGTTGCATTTGATTAGTTCCAATTGAAGAAGTTTGTTTAGATTGAGGAATATAATGAACAATAATACAATCAACCAACAAGAGGGTTTAATTAATAGCAGCAGTTTAATTCATGCAGAAAATCAGTCAGAAATAGATACTAAGTGTAAATCAAAGTTAATGATTATTAACCTTAAACATCACAGTCTAAATATACTTGTCTATAAAATAGCAAGTTTACTTAAAGCTTCATGTAAATAGATGATTGCCTCCGTACAGCCGTCGATTCAGCTTAGAGGATGTGTTTGAGTCAGTACTGTCAAGGCACCAGTTTCCTTAAGCCGGAAGCTGAAAGTCAAAGTCAAAACAGCATGAAAGCTTTATATGTCAAGAGCAACAAACTTCTTTTTGTTAGTTTATAAAGCCTTATGCTGTTTTCAGTCTCGTTTCCTTTGTCTATATGGTCAGGTTGTGCATTTAGCGCTGTTAAGCCTCACGTGAGCTGTTTCTTGCGTTCATTTTAACTGGCCTCTTCGTGGAAATTGACAATATTTAAGATAACCCATTTATAGGTTGTGGTTGACAGCTGCATGTGTCTGGATAAGGTATGTGTTCTTCCACTGTTTCACACTGCTCTTATTTTAAGTTTTAAGTTCCTGCAACAGTGATAAATGTCTATTTTAAACAGTTCTTTCCATTAACCCTTTACAGGGTATAGTTCCTACATCTTTCCCTTTTTTGTTACAGAAAACGAATTCCAGACGTTCCATAAACAACATAATTTTGTACAACCCCTTGCTTTGCCCACATGAAACCTTTACAATATCTTATAAATTTCCTAGCCTTGTGTCTGTGACAGGGAGATCCCTGTCACAGCTGGGACACGCAACAGGAGACGCGTTGCTAAGCAACCACTTGAGCAGTGGGCTTGCCCGGTGCTGAGCTGATTGGGAGATCTGGATTTGGGGGGGGGGGGCGTGTCCAGGGGTGCCACAGCTCGGGGGCTACTGCAAGGCCATTGCTATACAGATGGGCGCTGAGGGAAAACGTGTTTGTTTACATCAAAGAGGAGAGCGTCCTCTCTGCAGGAACTACGACACAAAACCCTTCCACTCCATGACAGTGCTCGTGAAGGCGTTGCCCAGCCGAGGCCATGTGAAGAGGCAGGAGTCTCTGTGAGAATGTCGGGTCTCCGGGAGCCCAGTAGTAGGTCAGTTTAGGGGATGTTGATCCCAACAGTATCGAGAAGGTTACCATAGAGCAGTCGGTTCCTGGAGCAGGACGTTCCTTTTAGTGGCACACTTCTATTTCTAGCTTTGCTTTGTTTTCTTTATTAAATCCGGTGCTAGGATTACCATTGCTGGTACCTGAGCATCAGGATCTGTGCAGAGTGTCAACACCAATGCTCTGTGTCTGTCTCATGAATATTCAGTGACGACCCACACATGTAACAAATCCCTGTTACAGCATCTAACAACTTAAGGTTGTGTCTTACCTAACTTAATAGCAGATATAGAAAGAGAGGAAGATAGAAGTATAGAAAGATAGCACAGTATTTGCCTAACTTTGTTACTTATTTAGCAGTTTTAATTCATGCACTATCACCTCAATCTTCCCCTTTCTGTTGGTGTCACTTTCAGACTGATTCATTCTTGGTGCCGGCTCAGGTTGTTTCCTCCAATCGGTCTCCAACAAAAATGAAGTCAGGAACAGAATGTCCAGGGCCATCCTGAATCTTTTAAAAGTACCATAACCCAAAGGGCTCCTGAGTGGCGTGTCCAGTGAAAGCGCTCAGCGTGGAGTGCAGGATAAGCCCTATAGCCTGGAGATCCCAGGTTTGAATCCAGGCTATGTCATAGCGGACTGTGACTGGGGGTTCCTAGGGGCGGCACACTGGCGGCGCCGCCGGGTAGGGAGGGCTTAGGTCGGCAGGGGAATACACGGTTCACCGCGCACCAGTGACTCCTGTGGCCGATAGGCGCCTGTGTTCTGCATTGGAGCCATCAGATCTGTGCTGTCCTCTGGTGACAGCCACTATAACCATAATATGGCTAAGTAGTGGAACGCAAATTAAATATAGATTTTTCTCAAGCAAATTTGCATTGCATTTGTACATTGAACTTGAGGTAATGCAGGCGTCTCACATGCGACCTAGGGTACTCCCCCTTGATCAGTGCTGCCAGATCAGCGTTTTTCCAGCCAAATTTGGCTTGTTTTGAAAGCATCTAAAGCAGGTAAATGTTTGGTTATTTTTTGGGGGGCTATTTTTATCCTGCATGTTCTTTTCTATTCCTTTCGATGAGGTCATCTCCAGCTCAGAACTTCAATCACAGTGATGCCCTTTATAGTAGATCACATCCTCCCTGTCTTCAATCACAGTGATGCCCTGTATAGTAGATCACATCCTCCTGTCTTCAATCACAGTGATGCCCTGTATAGTAGATCACATCCTCCCTGTCTTCAATCACAGTGATGCCCTGTATAGTATATCACATCCTCCCTGTCTTCAATCACAGTGATGCCCTGTATAGTAGATCACATCCTCCCTGTCTTCAATCACAGTGATGCCCTGTATAGTATATCACATCCTCCCTGTCTTCAATCACAGTGATGCCCTGTATAGTAGATCACATCCTCCCTGTCTTCAATCACAGTGATGCCCTGTATAGTAGATCACATCCTCCCTGTCTTCTATCACAGCGATGCCCTGTATAGTAGATCACATCCTCCCTGTCTTCAATCACAGTGATGCCCTGTATAGTAGATCACATCCTCCCTGTCTTCAATCACAGTGATGCCCTGTATAGTAGATCACATCCTCCCTGTCTTCAATCACAGTGATGCCCTGTATAGTATATCACATCCTCCCTGTCTTCAATCACAGTGATGCCCTGTATAGTAGATCACATCCTCCCTGTCTTCAATCACAGTGATGCCCTGTATAGTATATCACATCCTCCCTGTCTTCAATCACAGTGATGCCCTGTATAGTAGATCACATCCTCCCTGTCTTCAATCACAGTGATGCCCTGTATAGTACATCACATCCTCCCTGTCTTCAATCACAGTGATGCCCTGTATAGTACATCACATCCTCCCTGTCTTCAATCACAGTGATGCCATGTATAGTACATCACATCCTCCCTGTCTTCAATCACAGTGATGCCCTGTATAGTACATCACATCCTCCCTGTCTTCAATCACAGTGATGCCCTGTATAGTAGATCACACCCTCCCCTGTCTTTTTCTGGAGCTCTGCATCCAATAAAACGCTCAGTTATTTTTATTCAGTCACCAATTTAAGAACTGTATCAGTATAATTTAGAGTTGTTTTAAATGTATTTTTAAACACTATCTGCTGACAGTTCTGCACAATTTAATGTTACACTACATTCTGAATATATCCCCGGGCACAAAGTGCCATACCAAGCCAGCTGCAAGGGCAGTCGTTCATTCCATTCTCCGGGTCTCTGCACTGACTGATATACAAAGCAGCTTTAAACCCGTGTTTATGTCCACAGTCATAGGATGCACTTTTGCTGTCTTCTTCGTCAGCAGTTTTACTAAAAAAAGTGTTAGCCTTCTTACAGCAGTACTGTAGTTTGTAACAGAAGTTCCTAATTTTCTCTTAATTGCATCACAAGGACAACTGGCGGAATCAGACAATTGTGTGGAAAATGTGTGGACTCTTGAGACTGCAAACAATTAAAATACGCGTCGGTTATCAGAGACGCTGATTCGGACTGTACCATGAAAACTGGTATGTAGGGAACTGGACAAGGATTTGTTTGTTCCTAGTGGCAAAGCGCAGAAAGACTGCTTGACTTCCACAAGGAAAATATATGGCTTCATTGGTGCCCAGGCACTGAAATTAGACCGGTCGGGCCTGTATGCATTTACATAATAAATCAGTAAAGATTCTTAAGTTAATTCTTAAATCAAGGTTGTACCTAAACAAAAAGTCCCGAACAGAGTTCGGGCACGTTCTGGCTCGAGTGCACCACTGACTGTAACCCGGCTTCAGACTTTTGCAAAACAAAGTTATCTCTCAGTCCAAGTGTCAGGCCTGTAACCTGCAAATCACTGGAGTGACAGTAACTTATACCGTATGAAGCTCTTTTTTTATAGTCGTTTTAATGTGTTTACCAGTTCAGTTGCTTTAATATGCTTTTATATTGTTTCTATACAGTGTTGTGTAAGTTTCAAGTTCTTTCATTTCCCATTGGCAAAACCAGCTATGTGCAGTTTTGCACAGCCTAACACGACTCAAAGTCACAGATAGGTGTCTGAGCTAAACAGAGGAAGTGTGTGGTCGGCTCACTGTGTGTGATGAGAGAATGACGACCTTGATTACTGGATAGAAACCAGTATAAATTTACATAGGTATAAATATCAAACATTGTAAAGTCTTTTCATCTCTTTTGAATTGACTCCATGGATATCCGTGCTTTCTGATACAAACATATCCTGCACTGAGCTGTACTGAGGCCTGGTCCAGAGTCAGTTTAAATCTCGTGCTGATATGATTGTATTGGAGGTATACCTTTCTTGTATATAAAGTGTTTTTGAATCAAAAACATTTGTCAGCTTAATTTTGTCACTACAGTAACATGGCTCTCTATGGGGTGTTTGAAGTGCTATCATAAGTCCTGCTAGTTCTGCATACTGGCTTGTCTTTGGTCCAAACTTAAACTTGCATGGTTCGAATAGGAGAATCATTTTCCCAAACCAATCCCACACCTGCATGTATTTCTTGTTGGTGATGGCATGAGCACCCATCTACACAGACTCTAGGTAAACCTTCACAAACACTCTCTTCATAACATCTGTGGGGTCCACCTGCATAGTCGCCATGCCAGAATCGTAGCCTTAGTCATAGGCCATCTAGACAATGGTACCTGTCGATTCAGTACTCGATAATCTACAGCTATGCTTCACTTACCACTTCAAGACTGGCCAGATAGGGGAATTATATGTTTAGTTACACTGTCTAATAATTCCAGGCTCTAACAAAGCATCCAGGGTTTCCTGTATGGATTCATAAAAAGCAGTTGGTAGCTTATACTGTCTAACAAACACTGGCTTAGCACTCAAATCAGTAGGTGTTCTGACCTGATGTACCGTAGTTTCACCACAGTCACACGAATCCCTGGCAAATATAGTACTAAACTCTTCAAACAACTGTGTTAGTTGTTTGCTCTGCTCTGCGGTGAGTAGAGTGGCTTGATTAAGCTGATCTTGCAACTGATTCTGAAACTCTGGTTAAAGCAGCACTTTCTCTATGCTGGAGTTTTATTCCAAGCTCTCTAAGAGGTCAGTGTGTGTCTGTGAAAGAGCGGACACCCTGTGGTTAGTTACGTCCTGTTGTGCTTTTCTCAGTGAGAGGCTTACATTACCATCTGTAGAGAAGCAGTGGAATTGCGTTCTGCGGTGGAATTACCACCAGCCGAGTGCTGGGGTTCTGCACTAACAGATATGTTGCTCTGTTTTGTATCTCTAGGTAGGGTTTGCCTTACTTTGTTGCTGTTCACACTACTCAATACTTTACTACATTGCAAACATTTTAAAAATGAGCAAAACATCAAAGTGTTGATGCAGAATGATCGTTTTCTGCATAAAAAATGTACTTCAGGATGAAGCATCAACCCTCTCAATGTACAGCACGCTGTATCAGAATAATATGGAAAAACGCAAAATAACTGCAAACTGAACCACAGCAGAAGCAACAGATGCACACAGAGAGAGTCTTTTGAAATTCAAACGTTATTTTTAAAGTTATGTAAACCTTCAGTTTGTGTTTGCTGTCCTTTAGAAAACCCATTGAATGTTATGTAAAACTAACGTGTTTGATTATAGTGAAGCTTAGCAATTTACTGGATTAAAACTTGAACCTGATGTTGTGAAAACCACAATAAATAAATACATATTTAGATGAATTTTCCTTTTTCCTACTTATATAGACAGACTGATTTTATTTTTATGTAGGTATATTGTATTAAAAAAAAGATAGAATTTTCATCCTCTTGACCACACACCATTTCAGCCTTCCTCCGTGATTTTAAACAAATTTATCGTGGCCTCCGTGATTTACAAATTACGTGACAAAATCCTAGCCCTAATCATGGCTATCTGTTTAAAACAATGCAAGCATTTGGTTTCAGACCAGGTTTTACTTCCTCAGTGAAACTCTTGTACAGCAATGTGTTTAGTGTTTGTGATGAACAAACACAGACAAACTTCCCTATAAAGACTTTCACAGACTGCTATATTGTATAAAAACACTAAACTCTAACGCATTGTTACATCAAAGACAAATACTTGTGTGCTATTATAAAGCAATGTGTGGATTTCAACTGCCTTGTTTTAATGAATAATTAAGTTAACAACTTAAACATAGTGCTGACCTGTTTGTTAAATGCAGTGACCAGGAGACATCCCGGGTGCAGGGCCTAGAAACTAAATGAAAGCTATTTTTAGTATGCCTGTTATTTATAGCAGAGGATCTCATATGCACAGGACAGGTTTACAGTGACTGGAGCTCTGAGGGTACATTAAGGAAAGCATGCTCTGTTTTGCAAATGATTTAAAACCCTTGATTAGAATGTTAAATATACCGTGATATATATTGTATATCATTTTGAACAGCTAAACGATCATGATATCTTTTTGAGGTATATCGGCCACCACTAGACAATGATAGTGATAGTGATTCATTTTACTCATTTTGTTTTGATGGTAATTGTTTATTTATATATCAATTTAATAAAGAGTTTTATAAGTCAAAGTCTCTCTCTCTCTCTCTCTCTCTCTCTCTATCTTTCTATCTTTCTCGTCTCTGTGCTTCGCTCTCTTAAATTCAAATTCAAAATCTGCTTTATTGACATGACAGTATTGCCAAAGCATAGTGTGTTACAGTATTACAATATAAAAGGAGAAAATAATACATACAAATAAATATATTAAAAAATAAAAATCTCTCTCTCTCTCTCTCTCTCTCTCTCTCTCTCTCTCTCTCTCTCTCTCTCTCTCTCTCTCTCTCTCTCTCTCTCTCTCTCTCTCACTGTTCCTGGGTTCCTCTTTCTCTCCCTTGTGATTTCCTCAGTCAGGTCTTCAGCTGTTAGTGGCCGCCCTCTCTCTCTCTCTCTCTCTCTCTCTCTCTCTCTCTCTCTCTCTCTCTCTCTCTCTCTCTCTCTCTCTCTCTCTTTCCCAACACATTTTCCCCTCCACTCCCCTCCTCCCTCCCTCCACAGTTCTCTTTCACTCCCAATGTGTGTGTGTGTGTGTGTGTGCGTTCACTGGCTCCATCCCTCATGTCAGTGTGTGTGTTTTCTGGCTCACTCACTCATGTGTATGTGTGTGATTACTGGCTCCCTGACTCATGTCAGACGTGTGTGTGTTGTCTGGCTCCCTCACTCGTGTGTGTGTGTGTGTGTGTGTTTCTGTGTGTGTGTTTCTGTGTGTGTGTGGGGGGAGGCGGCAGTTCACTGGCTCCCTCACGTGTGTGTGTGTGTTATTTGGCTTCCTGACTCATGTGTGTGTTTGTGTGTGTTCACTGGCTCCCTCCCTCATGTGTGTGTTTGTCTTCTCCAGGAGTTCACACTGCCCAGGTGATGTCGGCTGTGAGCTGGATGAGGAGCAGGACCAGCGGGGTTTGATCAGGAGGGGTATGATGGGAAGGATTTCCTCATCTTTGATAAGGACACTCTGACCTGGACCGCCCTGTGCAGCAGGCTGTTATCACTAAACACAAGTGGGATGCTAACAGAGCCAGGAATCAGGGCTTGAAGGCCTATCTGGAGACAGAGTGTATCGAGTGGCTGCAGAAATGCGTCCAGTGCGGGAGGGAGACTCTGGAGAGGAGAGGTACAGTCCTGTTCTGTTCTTGTTGTATTTAAGCAATGAGTACTCCCTGATATAGACACTCTCTCCCTGATATAGACACTCTCTCCCTGATATAGACACTCTCTCTCTGCAGTGACTCTGCTCTCCCTGATATAGACACTCTCTCCCTGATATAGACACTCTCTCCCTGATATAGACACTCTCTCTCTCTGATATAGACACTCTCTCCCTGATATAGACACTCTCTCCCTGATATAGACACTCTCTCCCTGATATAGACACTCTCTCTCTGATATAGACACTCTCTCCCTGATATAGACACTCTCTCTCTGATATAGACACTCTCTCTCTCTGATATAGACACTCTCTCTCTGCAGTGACTCTGCTCTCCCTGATATAGACACTCTCTCCCTGATATAGACACTCTCTCCCTGCATTCACTCTGCTCTCCCTGATATAGACACTCTCTCCCTGATATAGACACTCTCTCTCTGATATAGACACTCTCTCTCTGATATAGACACTCTCTCCCTGATATAGACACTCTCTCTCTCATGATTTCCATTACATGAGAGTAGATGTTAAAACTTCATGCTGATTTGAACTTGGCTCTCGCCAAGATAAGCACCAACTAAGGCGTAGCTTCACAGTAAACTAATGTGATCCATATGTGTCTCCATCCATTTGCGCTTCCTTCCATATGATGATGTAGATATCCTTCTGTCTGGTGTTGATGGCTGAAGTGTAATGCTGGCTCCAGGGATCAGCTTATTTTGCCTCCCTAGCGCATCAGCACACACAGCGGCTGCGATGCTGGCTCGGGGATCAACCATAGTGCGGTCTCCCCAGCGCATCAGCATGACAACCGTCTGGATTGAGCTAAGTAGGGTACATCTCTGGGGTCTTCAAGTGGGCACCTTCCATCCTCGGTGTTTCGTCGACTAGCCCACGACACCTCAAGAGGGCTCGACGGTGATTCTGGCGTCCCAGCATCACCCCCTCCGTCCCCCACTCAACTCAGCCCAGCTTACTTACCTGTATATCAGCCTTTCTTTCTTTCTATTGTGCTTGAGATCCCCAGCCAGAATCTTTCCGTCTCAACCACAGCCAGTTGCTGCTCCTCTCTGCTGCTTCAGATAAGTTCTTCACTGTGCGACGCAACTCTTGGCCATTGAATCCGACATCTCTGAGAAACCGGGTTGTAGAGTGTGCCACAAATCCTCGACATCCCACTTCCACTGGGTAAACCCAGACTCTCCATCCTCGCTGTTCCGCTTCAGTGGCTAGTTGAGCATACCGCAGTTTCTTCCTCTCATACGCCTCATCTACAGCATCCTCCCATGGCACTGTTAACTCCACCAGGTGAACAAGGCGTGCTGATCCAGACCACAAGACAATATCTGGTCGAAGGTTTGTGGTGGCAATCTCAGGTGGAAAAATAAGCCGTTGACCAACATCCGCCAGCATTTTCCAGTCTCTAGCAGCTTCCAGTTGTCCTGGGCGAGGATTGGTTTTAACACCTTTTCTTGGTGGTTGCTCTCCTGGGCGGAGGAATGTTGTCTTTTGTGTGTAATGTTTTGATGGAACAGGTGGCAACTTATTGGTCATGTTACGCTTGTCTTCCAATGCTAAGGCCAAACATCGCAGCACCTGGTCATGGCGCCAAGTAAACCGTCCTTGGCTAAGAGCCACCTTACATCCTGTCAAAATGTGCCTTAATGTTGCAGGTGATGAACACAAAGGACATGAGGGATCCTCTCCTACCCAGAGGTTTAGGTTCTGTGGTGATGGGAGAACATCATATGTTGACCTTATAAGGAAACTGATCCTGCTCTGTTCCATTGACCATAGGTCTTGCCAGCCAATCTTGCGTTGTTCCACACTCTCCCATCTCATCCATTCTCCCTGCTTGCCCTGGGAAATGGCCTTTATACACCTCATCCTCTCCTCCTGCTTTTGCACCTCGTTGACTACAAGCTTCCTCCGTTGCGCTGGGGCTGCCTTGTGCCATGTAGGAGGAGCTGAACTGAGACCAAGACCCCCTCTTCCATGCTGAACTTGCCCCATGATATCACCAATTCGAAGGGCAGCCTTTGCATCCTCCACAGCTTTCTTTGCCACCCACTTTCTTCCAGTTTTCAACACAGGTGCTGCCTCCCTTACGCATTTGTCGCGTGACTCTACTAATGTCATTTCCAGTCGGACCTTGGCGCACTTAAACTCCTCGGTTAGAGCGGAGACAGGTAGCTGCAGTATTCCTTTACCATAAAGTCCCACTCTGCTGAGGCAGCGTGGAACTCCCAACCATTTCCTGATGTGTGAACTGATTAAAGCTTCCAGCTTCTCTACTGTTGTCAAAGAAACCTCGTACACAGTCAGTGGCCACAGCAGCCGTGGCAGTAGGCCAAACTGAAAGCACCAGAGTTTTAGTTTGCCTGGTAAAGCGCTGCTGTCTATGCTCTTCAACCCTTCCACAGCTTGTTGTCTAACTTCTCCCACACGAACTGTGTCCTTTAGATCCCGTCGTACCATCTCCCAAGGCTCTTCACTGGCTTCTCAGACACTGTTGGTATTGCCTCACCATTAATGAAGAACGTTTTATCTACTACTTTACCTTTAATTATAGAGATGCTCCTTGATTTAGTGGGCTTGAATTGCATTCGTGCCCATTCAATGTTATTGGTTAATTTGCCCAATAACCGATTAGTGCAGGCTACTGTTGTAGTCATGGTTGTCATGTCATCCATGTATGCTCGAATTGGTGGTAGTCGCATTCAGAAGCCAAGCGCTCTCCTCCCACTACCCATTTTGATGCCCTAATGATTACTTCCATTGCCATGGTAAAAGCCAGTGGAGAAATGGTGCATCCTGCCATTATTCCAACTTCTAGGCATTGCCATGTAGTGCTGAATTCTGAAGTTGAGAAACTAAATTGCAAATCTCCAAAGTAGGCTTTGACTAGATTTGTTATTGTCATTGGTACACTGAAAAAATCAAATGCTGCCCAAAGAAGTTCATGTGGCACTGAACCATATGCATTAGCCAAATCCAGGAATGTCACATGGAGCTCCTTCCTCTCCTTTTTAGCTGATTGAATTTGTTGCCAGATCACATTGATGTGTTCTAAGCATCCTGGGAAACCTGGAATGCCCGCTTTTTGTATTGAAGTGTCAATGAAGCAGTTCTTTAATAGGTAAGTTGACAATCTCTGAGCAATAATGCTGAAGAAAATCTTGCCTTCTACGTTTAATAGGGAAATAGGGCGAAACTGACTGATGCTGCTAGAATCTTTTTCTTTAGGTATAAAGACTCCACCTGCTCGGCCATGCTCTTGGTACAACCTGTTTTTCCCATGCTACTTTCATCAGTTTCCACAGGATTCAGTAGAACTCCTGAAGCACTCTTGTACACTCTGTACGGAACTCCATTAGGCCCTGGAGATGATGAAGCCCTTGCTTTTTCACAGCTTGCTCTACTTCTTTCCACTTAGGTGCACAGTCCTCCATTTGGTATTCTGGTGGATTGATAGGTGGGATGTCTGAAGGAATTGACATAGGCTCCTGCCTTTTTGAATCTGTATGCGTTTCCTCCAAATATCTCTCCAACTCAAACTTAGATGCTTTTAGTGTGCCATTCTTCTCACTGGTGAATAACTTCTTTACAAATTTGAATGGGTCTTTATAAAAGTTAGTTCTCGCACGCTCCTTCTTTTTGTAGCGTTTCCGTGGGCTCAGCTCTGCGCAATGTTGCAAGCTTATGTTTTATGACCCTTTGTAAGAGATTGAGTCCCTCCTTCTGACTTTCTTCTGCTCTTCTCCATTGCTTCCTCAGCTGTCTCCTTTCTCTAACTAAGCGTTCAATCTCCTGCTGCCGTCTAGACTTTCCAGGAATAGTTTGTACTTTTTCCTTCCTTTTTCAACTCCAAACCTCTCGCTTCCATATCGTAGATGATGTCCCCAAATTTATCCAGTTTCTTTTCAACTGTTCCACTTAACCTTTCCAATGCAAAGCAGAGATCTGTGTTTACTGTGTCCCATGCAGTTTTCTCACAAGCTCTTGGCCATTTAACTCCAGGCTTGTGCCCGTTGAGGTTCTTTTCTCTCTTACGCTGGTTTGTCTGCCCGGGTTCACAAGGATCATTAGGTTCATCACTAACTGTGTCCATGCAAGTCCTCCTCACATCTATGACAGGGGTGCTGATATCCTGCGAACTGTGGTTTGCTTCCTGTCGCTGGATTTCATTCGACTGACTTGACTGACTTCGTAAGAAGTACTGATCAATCGAGGCCCTTGTCCCTTCTCCCTCAAGCATTTCATTCTCCCTTGATGAATCTTCAAACCCCTGACTGTTGTCGCCTTGCTCCAGCCGCAGACACAAACCTGGAGTTCCATGTCTTTGCTAACTGCAGATCTTGAACTAGTCTTTTGTGAAGTACTCTCTATACTCATATCCGTTTCCGTTCCTAAGTCCTTAACCGTGTTGTCCAACGTTGAGTCATCTTCCGCCCCGCTCTCGCAGACTCTAGGGGTATTTTCCTGTTTAATTTCTTTGAAGCCTTGGGCGGTGTCTCCAGCATCCTGTAAACACAGAGCTGGATACTGCCGACAAGGGTAGCTAACCCTGCCAGCCCCAATGGGGTCTCTTTCCTCCAGTCAGCTGTCTCTCCAGGCTGTCACGAGGTCTTTCCCTTGTTGCCAGCTGCACTATTCACAGCAGTCACTGGGCGTATCCAGATCTTCATGATTTCCATTACATGAGAGTAGATGTTAAAACTTCATGCTGATTTGAACTTGGCTCTCGCCAAGATAAGCACCAACTAAGGCGTAGCTTCACAGTAAACTAATGTGATCCATATGTGTCTCCATCCATTTGCGCTTCCTTCCATATGATGATGTAGATATCCTTCTGTCTGGTGTTGATGGCTGAAGTGTAATGCTGGCTCCAGGGATCAGCTTATTTTGCCTCCCTAGCGCATCAGCACACACAGCGGCTGCGATGCTGGCTCGGGGATCAACCATAGTGCGGTCTCCCCAGCGCATCAGCATGACAACCGTCTGGATTGAGCTAAGTAGGGTACATCTCTGGGGTCTTCAAGTGGGCACCTTCCATCCTCGGTGTTTCGTCGACTAGCCCACGACACCTCAAGAGGGCTCGACGGTGATTCTGGCGTCCCAGCATCACCCCCTCCGTCCCCACTCAACTCAGCCCAGCTTACTTACCTGTATATCAGCCTTTCTTTCTTTCTATTGTGCTTGAGATCCCCAGCCAGAATCTTTCCGTCTCAACCACAGCCAGTTGCTGCTCCTCTCTGCTGCTTCAGATAAGTTCTTCACTGTGCGGCGCAACTCTTGGCCATTGAATCCGACATCTCTGAGAAACCGGGTTGTAGAGTGTGCCACAAATCCTCGACATCCCACTTCCACTGGGTAAACCCAGACTCTCCATCCTCGCTGTTCCGCTTCAGTGGCTAGTTGAGCATACCGCAGTTTCTTCCTCTCATACGCCTCATCTACAGCATCCTCCCATGGCACTGTTAACTCCACCAGGTGAACAAGGCGTGCTGATCCAGACCACAAGACAATATCTGGTCGAAGGTTTGTGGTGGCAATCTCAGGTGGAAAAATAAGCCGTTGACCAACATCCGCCAGCATTTTCCAGTCTCTAGCAGCTTCCAGTTGTCCTGGGCGAGGATTGGTTTTAACACCTTTTCTTGGTGGTTGCTCTCCTGGGCGGAGGAATGTTGTCTTTTGTGTGTAATGTTTTGATGGAACAGGTGGCAACTTATTGGTCATGTTACGCTTGTCTTCCAATGCTAAGGCCAAACATCGCAGCACCTGGTCATGGCGCCAAGTAAACCGTCCTTGGCTAAGAGCCACCTTACATCCTGTCAAAATGTGCCTTAATGTTGCAGGTGATGAACACAAAGGACATGAGGGATCCTCTCCTACCCAGAGGTTTAGGTTCTGTGGTGATGGGAGAACATCATATGTTGACCTTATAAGGAAACTGATCCTGCTCTGTTCCATTGACCATAGGTCTTGCCAGCCAATCTTGCGTTGTTCCACACTCTCCCATCTCATCCATTCTCCCTGCTTGCCCTGGGAAATGGCCTTTATACACCTCATCCTCTCCTCCTGCTTTTGCACCTCGTTGACTACAAGCTTCCTCCGTTGCGCTGGGGCTGCCTTGTGCCATGTAGGAGGAGCTGAACTGAGACCAAGACCCCTCTTCCATGCTGAACTTGCCCCATGATATCACCAATTCGAAGGGCAGCCTTTGCATCCTCCACAGCTTTCTTTGCCACCCACTTTCTTCCAGTTTTCAACACAGGTGCTGCCTCCCTTACGCATTTGTCGCGTGACTCTACTAATGTCATTTCCAGTCGGACCTTGGCGCACTTAAACTCCTCGGTTAGAGCGGAGACAGGTAGCTGCAGTATTCCTTTACCATAAAGTCCCACTCTGCTGAGGCAGCGTGGAACTCCCAACCATTTCCTGATGTGTGAACTGATTAAAGCTTCCAGCTTCTCTACTGTTGTCAAAGAAACCTCGTACACAGTCAGTGGCCACAGCAGCCGTGGCAGTAGGCCAAACTGAAAGCACCAGAGTTTTAGTTTGCCTGGTAAAGCGCTGCTGTCTATGCTCTTCAACCCTTCCACAGCTTGTTGTCTAACTTCTCCCACACGAACTGTGTCCTTTAGATCCCCGTCGTACCATCTCCCAAGGCTCTTCACTGGCTTCTCAGACACTGTTGGTATTGCCTCACCATTAATGAAGAACGTTTTATCTACTACTTTACCTTTAATTATAGAGATGCTCCTTGATTTAGTGGGCTTGAATTGCATTCGTGCCCATTCAATGTTATTGGTTAATTTGCCCAATAACCGATTAGTGCAGGCTACTGTTGTAGTCATGGTTGTCATGTCATCCATGTATGCTCGAATTGG
>CM060278.1:2809489-2937188 GCA_030684275.1 Acipenser oxyrinchus oxyrinchus | reverse complement strand
AAGATGGAGATGGATAAGAGAGAAAGGGGTCATATGGGCCAACATGGGAGTTTAATTTATAAACAAATTGAAAAGCTTTCCCTAATCTTCCTGGTCAGTTTTACTTCTTTTGAGCAGGAAGGAAAGGGTATCAGGTGAGGTGATTGCTAGGTCAGAGATTAAGGGTTGAATCTGGGGGTTGAATTTGAGAGCGATGTAGACTCTGAGCACCTATGGGAACCCAAGAAGGCTAAGAGAAAGAGCTTTAAGGTTTTATCTAAAACAGGCAGGAGTAGCTGGAGCAGATGAGAGGCACCAAGAGAGTACGTTGATGGCGATAGGTAGGCAAGCAGGGGGAGAAAGAGATTCTGATAGTTGAAGCCCTTTCAGGATTAGTGAAATTTGTGAGTTGCAGAGTGTAGAGCTGGGACATCGAAATTGAGTTGAGTTTGTAGAAAAACTGGATGCCGGAAATTCAAGTCTTATAGCTCTATTCTTAAGGGACATAATATAGGATGACGCTACGGGCACTGAAAATGATGGAAAGGAATGTTGAATGCAAAATGAAATTTGAAAGCAATTCCAGGATGACCAGTACATTTGCAGTGAGCGGGAGTGATGCTGAGAAGAGTTGTTTCTTGAGCCTGCAGAATCAGGGAATGCCGCTGGTGGCTCACATGAATGTCAGGTCTGAAAAGGGAGGAATCTGAGTTGGCAGGAGGTCGTCTTCGGAGCTAATGCTCTGAATCTCTGCGTTTGGAAATGAGAAAGAGAATTGATTATATTCAGGTGGCCGAGAATGTGTTGAGCTCTGAAAATGAACTGATGAGTAACAGTTAAACAGGTAATCCTTCTGAATATTCTCATTATATGGTGGGAGAATGAATGACCTTGTTAAAGATTTAGACTGTAGGTGAATTATGTGAGCGGAGAAGAATGGATTTTGAGCCCAGGAAGACCCCGAAAGGAATGCGGCTACAGCAAATGGACACATTTTGCGCAATGACGAGGAGTGATCGGTTATAGGAATGATGCTGAATTGCCGGGCCATGGAGCAGAAAACCATTTTCCCTTGTAGTATCCTCCAAAGCCAAGAGAGGGAGCTGCATCTTTGAACGGTTGAATGTCTTTGTGCAGCAGGAGACAGTTGTCGTAAAAGAAAGTACTGCCATTGCTTTCTTTTAGTAGGAGCTCCCACAGGCGGAGTTCCTTGCAAAAAAAAGGATCCATGAGTATGACATCGTTGAGGGAATCGACAGAAAGGATCAAATCGAGAGAAGGTAGGAGATAAAAGCTCTGCCTTGAGGATTTATCCTCATTATGCATAAATTGCAAAGCATATGACATGGTTTATTTAAATTTCCAGAAAGCCCCACATAAAAGATTAATTTCTCAAACTGAACACAGAAGGGATTCGGGGAAATGCATGCACGTGGATTAGGGAGTAGTTAACATGTAGAAAACAGAAGGCCTCCAGAGTATGCAGTATTGCGGCCCTGACTGATATTCAAAGAAATGGGAATGGTTTTGAAAGTGTTTGAATAAACTGCTGATAAGCTGAAAGAAGAAAAGCATCTCACAGAGAAGAGACCACTATGGGGTCCTGCTGGAGACCCATAGCGGCCAGGGAGGTCCCTGCTGGAGACCCATAGCGGCCAGGGAGGTCACTGCAGGGGCCTGCTGGATGCCTGCAGTGAGGGGAGGGTAACCTAAAAGGTTACATTTGTTAGACCGCTGGGAAGGGCAGAAGAGTGAATGGAAAAGCAGGGCCCTGCTGGGCAAACCAGTATGAGGTACAGGAATTAGACAACAGTGGCGGGGTCAAAACCCCAGGATGGATCGCAGGAGCAGCCGCTCCGAACTGTAAAAACAATCTCTGGATACAAATGCTCAAAACTGCTGAAGAGCAGAAAGAAAAGCATTTCACAGAGAAAGGATCACTATGAGGGCCTGCTGGACGCCCATAGTGGCCAAAGAGGTCACTGCAGGGGCCTGCTGGACGCCTGCAGTGAGGGGAGGTAACCAGAAAGGTTATAGTTGGAGCCAGAATGCTCAGGAACTGCTGAATGAGCCTTTGATTGACAGGTGCGATGGTCCTGCTTTCGGATTTTTCCGGTAGTAGACGCGCTTCGTGGAGATGCAGTCGGTGCGGGCGAGGTGTTTCCGCTTATAATAAGAGGAAATTGGGCTTGCTTCTTGAGTCGCGGGTTGGAATTTGTAAAAACACCCATACTGACATGGGTTGGGCTTGTTTTGTCGTGAGACTTGGCAACACTGGGTAAAGCAACGATCAGTGCTGACGTCATAGCGCCTGCGACGGGAAGGATGAAATAAAGTAAACAAATTCTCCTTACGTGCTGTAGATTTGAATGGGATGTTGTTGCTACGAAGATAAAGCTGGAGCCGGGAGATCGTCCAGTCTCTGATGTCAGGAGTTGCGGAGGAACGAGTGGCCAGGCAGGAACCATGGCAGACAGGAGAAGCAGACATCTGGGAAGAGAAGTTTGGAGCGGTAATACCGCCGACCGAAGTTGTCGTGGGGAGGGCTGTTTGAACTGGTTGCGTGGATCTCGGCTCCGCTGAAACGGAATAATTCAGAATACTGACCATAATGCGTGCATGTACGATGAAATCAAAACGCAACTGAGAGATAAGTGAAGAGGGTATTTATAGTGCTAACAATTTAATTAGCTAATGTGTAAATTGAATGATTCAATTTGGTGACGCGGAGATTGGTGTCTGACCCTCCTCCCGAACTTTAATTATAAATTTCATTTTGCCACAGGCCTATATGAAATTAAATTAATACAATGCATCTTGAGTGTTTAATTTTCATTATTCATTTCCATGTTCAAGTTTTTAAATATAAATATATGATGCGAATTTGCTGTGAGTCCTAATGCTGATCATCTGTTCATTATTCCTGCCACCGATGAGAGTGAACAGCAGAGTGATCAGAGTTACAGATCTGATCAAGACAGACAGGGTCATATTTACTGTTATTAATGAAGAGAAGATACAAAGCAACTTTAAAGTATGAATAACTGAACAAAAACACATTTTATAAATTAAATAGAAACATAGATGTATTGTACATTTTGAATTTCACTAAAGACTGCTGTAATATCAAGGCCTAGGGTGATTTTACACTTGGCAGTTATTGCTAGCAATACTTACTGGCAATAATCGTCAGCACACACATTGCTACTGAATTCAGTGGCAGTTTGCATGAAGACAGTTATACACAATTTGTATGTAAACTTATAATTAACTGTAACGCCTAGTTGCTTTAAACACAAATAAAATGAGTGTCACATAGAACTAATCATTAATTATTTAATTATAGAGTTTCCAGGGAAACATTCAGCTACATAGTGGAATCAGACCACTTATCGAAAAGGGCACTGTGACAGCTCAGCCTATTTCCCCAGAATGCAGACTTGGCATAACATTATACCGTCTTGCAAGAGGCAGTTATTTCTACACTTTATCTCAGTTGACAGGACATGGGCTTTCCACATGCCAAGAAATTGTTGGAGATGTTACACAGGCAATTGTGGATGTCATGTGGGATGAGTGTTTTGGAAAGCATTTCCAAAAATGTGAAGAAAGCTTTAAGGAAAAAATTGTAGACGTGGAAGAACTGTGGCAATTTCCATATTCTTGGGCAGCAATAGATGGCTGCCACATGCCAATCAAATGCCCACCAGGAACTTAAAAAACTTCTACTCAGTTGTATTAATGTCTATGGTAGATGCCAAAGGCAGATTCATTTGGGGGTCCTGTGGATTTCCTGGATGGAGTATGTAATCCTGCCTTGTATCCTTGGCGACTCTGCATTTGTACTGCAGTCATGGCTGACAAAACCATTCACAAATGCTGTGTTGAGTCCTAAACAGGGGTATTTCAATTACTGTCTAAGCAGAGCACGCATGGTAACAGAGTGTGCCTATGGCCAGCTCAATGTCAAAGTCAGATAGTTCATCTGAAACAGTCACAAGGTGTACTCTGGCTTATATGGTTCTGCATTGTTTGATTTGAACGAGGAGATGCGATTTCAAGAAAACTGGATATGTCATAAAAACATAAGAAGAACATAAGAAAGTTTACAAACGAGAGGAGGCCATTTGGCCCATCTTGCTCGTTTGGTTGTTAGTAGCTTATTGATCCCAGAATCTCATCAAGCAGCTTCTTGAAGGATCCCAGGGTGTCAGCTTCAACAACATTACTGGGGAGTTGGTTCCAGACCCTCACAATTCTCTGTGTAAAAAAGTGCCTCCTATTTTCTGTTCTGAATGCCCCTTTATCTAATCTCCATTTGTGACCCCTGGTCCTTGTTTCCTTTTTTCAGGTCGAAAAAGTCCCTTGGGTCGACATTGTCAATACCTTTTAGAATTTTGAATGCTTAAATCAGATCACCGCATAGTCTTCTTTGTTCAAGACTGAATGGATTCAATTCTTTTAGCCTGTCTGCATATGAAATGCTTTTTAAACCCGGGATAATTCAAATGAAAGAAGAGACAAGAGAAGCCGTGAGAGATCTTTTGGACCTTACACAGTGCAGAGGTGTCGCTGATATTCACTGCCAAGCTTCCACCAAGCGGAACGTTATTGCTGATAAACTATGGAATGAAAAAACAGGATATGATGTCCTAAAATCTCATTTAAAGGTTGCCAGCTACATGTCTTTATTTTAGTGATTTTTCTTCCCCCTCAGTCAGTCACATACTCTAGTAACTTTCTGTATGATGAGGCATGTTTATTGAACAGAGTAATCACACTGTACTGTGGTGATACAAGTAATATTACACAGACAATGGGATGATTATATTTTAAGGTATATTTTAAGGTTATGCACATATATAAAAATAAAAACAAAAGTTATGGTGCACATTTATAGTATGTAGTGGCTAAACATAAAATACAGAAAGCAATACTGCAACAAGTTACACAGTAAACAGAAGTTTAAATGTTACTGAAGGCAGAATTAAGCCTGATTACCTGAGCACCACTTAGTAAGTATACAAGTGCCAGAAGTTAAGTGCTTTCAACTTGTTATTTCTTGCCTATTTTTTTCCTTTAATAACAACAAATATTAAAGTAGTATTGTAATATTATAAAAATAAAAAAAAAAGCTGTAAAGTTTTAGTGCTGTACATTTGATGATGTACATCTATGGTGTGTATCTGATTTATTTACTTTAATGACTGATGTTAATAAACACGCTACACTGCTTTTGACTCAGTTTGGAACATTTCTTGCATTTGCTGTCAGATCTTAGATCAGGGTGCTCACAAAACATTTGCAGAAGAGCAAAAGAGGGGGGGCAGCATTTATAATCCCCACATTGCAGCGGTCCCCATTCCTGCAGAGGAAGGCAAAAACTACACCTACTCTCACTGATCGGTTTCTGGAATAGTGTATTCTACTAAAATATAACATATTGGCCTAATAACTAAATTACAAAAGTAATTACAATGACAAATTTGCTAGGATGCTATCACGACCGGGGACAGCTATACCCTGTATAAGATATAGATATAGATATAGATATAGATATTATTATTATTATTATTATTATTGTTTATTTCTTAGCAGACACCCTTATCCAGGTCGACTTACATATATATATATATATATATATATATATATATATATATATATATATATATATATATATATATATAATAAGCATAAACTTTTTCAGTTGTCATTGAACAATATTGTGACCATTGAATAACATTCCCAAGACAGTTTTATAGTTCTGTAAACATAACTGTTTCCACTATGTCAGGGGTGCCCAACTCCAGTCCTGGAGAGCTGGAAGGTTGCTGGTTTTTTTCTTCACTTGAGCCCTTAATTACCTAATTAAATGAATGATTGGCTTGACTTGACAAGATGAAGCGTTTTCCTTGCTCGCAGCTGGTGATTTAAAGAGAGCTAAAAACCTGCTGGACTGCAGCCCTCGAGGACCGCAGTGGGACCCCTGCAACTTAACTAATCACAGTCGCCTGCAAGTCATGTTTGTTTCGTATGAATCACTATCAGATATTGGTTGAATCTCATGTGGAGAAACAGGAGATGCTGTTCCACGTGAATCAAACAAGGGAGTTGACTGTGGCGTCAGTGTCATTGACACATCTTGCTGGGTTGGTACTGGGGACACTGACTGAGGATGATCATACTAACCATACTCATTTGTTCTTTGATTTGGAAAAGCCAATGTCACGTTGGGCTGTTGGAGATGTGGACCTTGGGATGGCCATCCTGTGTGTGGTGTTTGTTGCATAAGCATTTGAAACTATTGTGCTTCATGGTCCTAGACCTTTGATTTTCTTCCCTAATCAATTGTATCATGTCTCTGGTTGGGTCGTTCTCTACTGCAGTCCGTAGTAACCCATGTTTTACACTCTGCACCTAACTTTTTAAATGTGTTCTTTGTCTGCCACATTTGAAAATCACAACTGGAGCCTCTTGATTCACACCTCTGTTTGAGTTCTACTTAGATCGGTGGCTTTTGGTATTTTGGAATATCAGTTTTTTTGTATGTTTCATTGTTGACAACCATGTCAACAAGATTATCAAGATGTTCTTCTTTCCAATCAGCACTTCTCCCTTTTCGTTTGTGTGTTCTTAGTCTTTCAGGGAACTCATCCTCACTGTCAGCAGCATGCACTTGTTGCAAAGTGATTTCTAAAACCTGATTTTGGTCACTGAATCTATAGCTTTCAAAGGGTTTGTATAAAATGTGTTTATTCACTAGTTGAACCTTTAAATACAGTGATTAGTTGCATAAATCAAATTATTATTATTATTATTATTAAATCAAGCTTCTAAAAACATTTTGCAACCTGCTTCCTATTTTGCCCCTTTGAAAATAATGCTGTCAATAATAATGTTTGTTATGCAATTGCTGAAGAATGTTTCAGAACACATTACTCTTCTACTCCCCAATTCCAGCGTTTCAAGTCACAAAACATGCTGCTATAGGAAGAGGAATAGGCCAGTCCCCAAAAGGAATACTGTGTCTTCACACATAGGAAATAAATAAATACAATATCCATAAGTATTTACATATTCCACAACATTTCAAGCTGTATTTGTAACTCATAAAAAATACTGCTGGTCAAACATGCTGGCTTAAACAGCAGCGTTGCACTTCTAATATTGGGTAAGCATAAATCAGTTAAATGAATATTCTCCTTGGTAAATTCCGAATGTAAATATAACAGTGTGTAAATAAAAAGCACAACACGGCTCACAAACAATCATCACTTTAAGTAAATCCTCTGTCTAGATTGCTTGAAAAGTAACAATTATAACTAAAACATGAAAAAAAAGAAATCGGAAAAAATAGATGGTGTCTGGTGTTCCCGGCCTCTCTGTGGCTAATTTATTTATTTATTTTTATTGGTATATGAATGCGCTTCTGGACAAAACTATCTCTCTCTTTACATTTGTCCAGCTACAGGTTCTTCCGGGTTTAAAGTGAATGCAAGCTGTTTGTCACTCTTGTTTTAGGCCGATCCAGGGTGCATTATAGCAGAACAGAACCACGTTATGCAGCCTTGACCTACCTGTGACTGTGACAGCAATGAAGAGCGCTGGGGGATATACAGAGCGCTCCGGGTTTGGTATATTTTCATTGTTATTAAAAAACACCTTTTGAAATTAATTTCACTGTAGCCCAAGGTGTCGTAAATAAAATCGCATTGTAAACAAATGATGACATATGGTTACAGTAGGCCTACAAAGTGCAGTTCACTCATCAAACAAATACAGCGAAACAAGTTTTAATCACATTTAACCATAATTTATGTCTCCTTTATTGTAAAAAAATTAATAATAAATTATGACTCTCATAAATTATTTGATTCCATAAAGGCGGATGGCTGCATAAAAACACATTAAGCACCCAAACTCTGAAAAAGGTAAATCGTAGCAAAGGGCACACAGAACCCCATTTTTACATTAATTTAAATTAAGAACATGCAATCTGAAAAACAGTTACAATATATGTTAATTCATACCCAGTTTGCAATGAGCTGTCTGCCTCTACCTCTATTGGAGATCTGCATCGCTGCTCCTCCGTGGGCTCTGCCATGATTGATTCTGGCGGGTGATTAGCGTAGCATTGTGGGATACACGATACTGTTTAGCATCTCATTTGTATATCATTTGTGTACATTAGCATTAAGTGCAGCTTATTTCAGTTCACCGCTGGAGCTTCTTATGAAACCAAGGTGCACCAGAGCCACTCGGAGCAGCACAGGAAGGCGTGCTAGTGTCAGAAGAGTGTCGAGGTGAACTTAATTGTTTCAGGCGGTGCTCCATTCATGTACTTAATTGGGATTTATTCAAAATGTTGTGCTTCAATTGAGTTCAGCACACCTCTAGAGCATCCGTCTGAAACTGGCCTGTGACAGAGACAGAATGATTCTTGGTGATAGAGCTCCCTCCCGACCTGCGAGGGCGCTATGTAAAGGGAACAGAGTGCCCTGGACTGGATGGCCTGACAATTCATCCCCAAGGGTTAGGTGGAAGTCAGCCATCTAGAAAGGGGCAGAGCTACGGTTCACCAAAGTCATCGACCCAGAAGGGAAGCGATGTGGCAGCCGCAGATTGGAGGAGCGCTTGCAATCGTTTACCAAGGGGGCGTGATTGCTGGTACAAAAGGGGACTGTGACAGAGATTGAATGATTCTTGGTGTTTGATCTCGCTCCCGACCTGAGAGGGCGCTATGTAAAGGGAACAGAGTACCCTGGAGCGGATGGCCCGACAATTCACTCCCAGGGTTTGGCGGAAGTCGGCCCTCTAGAAAGGGGGCGGAGCTACGGTACACTAAATCATTGACCCGGAAGGAAATGATGTGGCATCCATGGATTGGAGGAGCGGATGCGCTCGTTAACCAAGGGGTCATGGTTGACGGTATATAAGGGGACATAGTGATGTGCTCTGTTCTTTTGTGAATGGTTAAACTAAACAACCAAAAGGAAAACCTGTGCTGTGGAAATCGTGAGTGTTTGTTTGTTTTGTCGTGTCTAAATACTGTTTGCTTGTGATTTATTAGACGGCTAAACATGATTCGGAGCTGTCGCCAAAGGCCAGCACTAAACACGGACAACACTGCACTTGTTTATGATAAATTGCAGCTGCACCATGAGCACTACAGCACTCACTTTACCATTGTGACCGTGTTTGTGTTCACTGTGTGTGTTTAAATACCGTGTTTACTGTTTCAGGACTGAACCCCTGGATTTAACTGGGCAAGACACATCATTGTGTACTGCCAGTTCTCATTATTCTTTACTGTTGTCATCAGACTTTGGATAATAAATAAACCATCATTTCACCAGTACTTTGTTGTCTGTCCTTGTTTTAAGCACTGCATCATCTCTACACCTGCACACTGCAAACCACTTTGCCACACAGCTTTAGACAAGATTCAAGCTTGGGCTGACACATGGCAGATAAAATTTAATGTGAATAACTACAAAGTCTTAGCATAGGGTGCAAAAACAGCATGAATAGTGATGAAATAGAGGAGGCTCTGCATGAAAAGGACTTGAGGGTAGAAGTGCATGAATCTCTAAAGCCAACTAGACACTGTGGAGAAGCTATAAAAAAGGCAAATAAAATGTTTGGTTATATAGCCAAGACAGCTGAATTCAAAATTTAAAAAGTTATAATAAAATTATACAATGCACTGGTACGACCACACCTAGAATAGTGTGTCCAGTTCTGGTCCCCATATCATAAGAAAGACATTGAGGCATTGGAGAGAGTACAGAGAGCAACACGATTAATTCCAGGACTGAAGGGTATGTCATATGAAGATAGACTGAAAGAGCTGAATCTGTAGAGCCTAGGAAGAAGGAGAGGTGACTTAAGAGGTATTTAAAATTGTCAAGGGGTTTACCAAAGTAACTGCTGAGAATTATTCTTCACAGGTCACACAGGAGTTTTTGTTTTCCTCTCCTGAGTGTTAGCGGAGCACAGGTGGGCGAATGGTCTTTTCTTGTTCTAGAATTTCTTATGTTATTTAAAAAAAGAATAGAATGAAAAGAAAGAAATCAAATGAAGAGAAAAAATCAGATGAAATATACAAAAATGAATAATAGTTTTTGGGGACGGTAGAAAAATGAAATTAGATCTAATACAAAATTATAAAAGTAAGAAATATGACTAGAGGGATTACAAAAATAAGATACAGTATTCGAAAAATATGTAAAATATATCAATTTTAAGCTCAAACTCACTAGCCTAACAGTTCCTCTCCAACCAACTCAACCAGACACAACAAGTCTGAGATACAAGGTTTCACTCACAGTAGCTATATACAAAACACACACGGTTCCTAATGTTTATTTTTACCCTATGATCGCTGATTTTACGACACTTTTTTTAAAGTTGGAACTACAGTAGCTCCCACACGCTCGGTGCATTACAATGGTGTCACACGATGATACAGTAGCTCCCACACACTGGGTGCATTACAATGGTGTCACACGATGATACAGTAGCTCCCACACACTGGGTGCATTACAATGGTGTCACACGATGATACAGTAGCTCCCACACGCTCGGTGCATTACAATGGTGTCACACGATGATACAGTAGCTCCCACACACTGGGTGCATTACAATGGTGTCACACGATGATACAGTAGCTCCCACACGCTTGGTGCATTACAATGGTGTCACACGATGATACAGTAGCTCCCACACACTCGGTGCATTACAATGGTGTCACACGATGATACAGTAGCTCCCACACGCTGGGTGCATTACAATGGTGTCACACGATGATACAGTAGCTCCCACACACTGGGTGCATTACAATGGTGTCACACGATGATACAGTAGCTCCCACACACTCTGTACATTACAATGGTGTCACACGATGACAGTCAGGAGCAGGAAGTATCTTCCTCTCTGTTACATGAACAAAACAAGACATAGACAAATAGTTGTATGTTACTTCAAAGCTGATTTCATGAAGCACAGCTCGATAAAACAGCTACTAATCAAAAGGTAAACTTTTTTTATTATCAATCCTCATTGAAAAGAAAACAAAAGTTACACACAGGTTGTTTTAAATTCATTCTGGATGTTTCCAGTACAAGCCAAAGATGGCCACTGCTTGCATTCAAACAGGCTGTAAATTACATTTAACAACTGCATCACATCAAATATATTTTATCTGTGTAATATAATGACATTAAAGCAACCAACCTAATATGTTGTGTAATAACTCCTCGATGAGCGACCCCGAATGAAAAAACAGCAATCCAGATTTTTATTTTTTTTTTAAACATTTTTAACCATGTTTTTAATCATGACGTTCCAGGTACGTCTGTATCGCAAAAGAGGTTAATGTTAAAATATAACGTAATTGATTTGCAGAGTCAGTGTGATACATCGAAAAAAAAATGCGCTGAGCTGATAAAGAACCTTGTAGAGCTGTGGTTGTGCCGGAGTTCAAAAGAAACATTGCAGTTAAAATGGAAGGCTTTTTTTTTAATGCCTGCCCATTAGCATCAAAGATTGTACAGTATTTATCGACATTACTCAGGACTTCAAGGTAATGTTGCATTTTACCCACTGAAAATACATTTTACTCTCAGTGTTAAAAGGGAAAGTTACTCCCAGACCCAAAACCTTCTCTGGAGCGCTGATGTAAGATAATATTTCTTTCTGAATGAACATGGTCCTTAGGGTTTGTCTCCGGTGTGAATTCACTGGTGTGTTTGAAGATGTCCTAACTTGTTGAAACTGTTTCCACAGTCAGAGCACTGATACAATTTCTCTCCTGTGTGAGTTTGCTGGTGTGTTTTTTGAGGTTACTTAACTGACTGAAACTCTTCCCACAGTCAGAGCAGCGATACGGTTTCTCTCCTGTATGAATTCGCTGGTGTATATTCAGGAGTCTGCATGCCTGAAACTCTTCCCACAGTCAGAGCAGAAATACGGTTTCTCTCCTGTATGAATTCGCTCATGTTTTGTCAGGGTTCCTCTATCTCTGAAACTCTTCCCACAGTCAGAGCAGCAATACGGTTTCTCTCCTGTGTGAATTCGCTCATGTTTTGTCAGGGTTCCTCTATCTCTGAAACTCTTCCCACAGTCAGAGCAGCAATACGGTTTCTCTCCTGTGTGAATTCGCTCATGTTTTGTCAGGGTTCCTCTATCTCTGAAACTCTTCCCACAGTCAGAGCAGCAATACGGTTTCTCTCCTGTGTGAATTTGATGGTGTGATTTCAGGTGTCCAAACAGACTGAAACTCTTCCCACAGACAGAGCAGCAATACGGTTTCTCTCCTGTATGAATTCGCTGGTGTATTTTCAGTGTTCCTGAATTTCTGAAACTCTTCCCACAGTCAGAGCAGCAATACGGTTTCTCTCCTGTATGAATTCGCTGGTGTATTTTCAGTGTTCCTGAATTTCTGAAACTCTTCCCACAGTCAGAGCAGCAATACGGTTTCTCTCCTGTATGAATTCGCTGGTGTGTTTTCAGTTTTCCTGAATTTCTGAAACTCTTCCCACAGTCAGAGCAGCAATACGGTTTCTCTCCTGTATGAATTCGCTGGTGTATTTTCAGTGTTCCTGAACTTCTGAAACTCTTCCCACAGTCAGAGCAGCAATACGGTTTCTCTCCTGTGTGAATTTGCCGGTGTGATTTCAGGTGTCCTAACAGACTGAAACTCTTCCCACAGTCAGAGCAGCAATATGGTTTCTCTCCTGTGTGAATTTGCTGGTGTGCTTTCAGGTGTCCTGATTGACTGAAACTCTTCCCACAGTCAGAGCAGCAATACGGTTTCTCTCCTGTGTGAATTTGCTGGTGTGATTTCAGGTGTCCTAACAGACTGAAACTCTTCCCACAGTCAGAGCAGCAATATGGTTTCTCTCCTGTGTGAATTCGCTGGTGTGTTTTCAGTTTTTCTGAAACTCTGAAACTCTTTCCACAGTCAGAGCAGCAATACGGTTTCTCTCCTGTATGAATTCGCTGGTGTGTTTTCAGTTTTCCTGAATTTCTGAAACTCTTCCCACAGTCAGAGCAGCAATATGGTTTCTCTCCCTTGTGAATTCGCTGGTGTGTTTTCAGTTTTTCTGAAACTCTGAAACTCTTCCCACAGTCAGAGCAGCAATATGGTTTCTCTCCTGTGTGAATTCGCTGGTGTGTTTTCAGTTTTTCTGAATTTCTGAAACTCTTCCCACAGTCAGAGCAGCGATACAGTTTCTCTCCTGTGTGAATTTGCTGGTGTGTTTTCAGGTTTCCTAAGCGAATGAAACTCTTCCCACAGTCAGGATATTCTCCACCGCCCGCCCTCGCTTTAGCTGCTGGACTGGAACCTGGAAAATATGAACAGGAAAGAAAGTAAGAGGGGCTGCTTGTAGGCTTAGGGCATGTGGCTTGGTGGTGGAGTGGATTAAAGCAGGGGTTCCCAATTTTTTTTACCCGAGGCCCACCTGTTCAGCTGCATTAGGCACTGCGGCCCACTATTAGCCCTCCTTGGGAAAATGTCAAATTAAAAACATTTTCTATGTTTAAACCTGTAACATTATAAATAAAGCTAATCTAAACTGTCCTTTATTCATTTGAATAAATAATTTGAAAGATGGAAATCACATAGAATATGCACAGAGTTAAAAATTCAAACACCTTAATTTTAGTGAATACAATAAATTGCAAAGATTAAACAGACGTTTTTATCAACCTTTTAAATTAAGTACCTTTGTATAATTGAAAATTTTAGAAATGCAGTTATTTTTCTTGGTTATCAAACAAGAAAGTGCATGTCTCTTATGATTCCCATTCATAAATACCTGAACAGGAATCACTTTTGAGTAAAACCAGTACAACATGCACAAAAACATAACTCTTAAATCCTAATTTCTGAACACTGTGCAACTAAAACATCCAGCCGTTACCTCATACGATAACTGTCACGCATACAATACAGAAGGAAACGAGAGCCTTGCAGAAGTTACTTTTTTCGCAACTACTCTGTACAACCAAATACAACTTGCAAAACTCATTCAGTTAGCTTGCAAAATCCCCCAAAAAAAAAAAAAAAATCAGAGTGCAGCTGCGCCACTTCACCAAAAGAAAACTTAAAATAAATCCACCTGCAGCGAAATCTGAAATCAGTCAAAAAACATTTTTTTATTATTATTATTATTATTATGTTTCAACAAAAAAATATTTTAGCGTTATTTTAAGACGTCTGTGAACGAGCCAGTAATCAATAAAATAGCAGTATAACCAAACATTTTAATAAATCAATTACCGGTATGCAACAAGACTTATCAGTTTGATTCATAACTTGATTTAGTTAATATTGAAACATACATCAAAGCACGTAATATTTTAAATGTTAATAGCTACTTAGTGACAAACGTATTCATCATTGGCATCAATTGTAAATGAATGTTAGTTAGTTAGTAAGTTAGTATGAAAACGTTTCTGCAAAAGAAAAAAACCCATTCCAGCTCCTCAAAGCTGAGCCCGCGGTACAAATGCATTCAAACTCCTGGATTCGACATATTGTAATGTTATGAATGCTGAACACACTTTTTACATCTGTCAGCAGAGCGATCACATGACCTTAACACCACCCTATTGTCAGAGCTCTCGCTCTACATCCCGCCTACAGGAAGGCAATCTGTTAGCTCTGATTTGTGAATTTCTGCTTTGATTGACAGTCCGTCGATACTCCCTTGCTACACTTTATTTTTCTATAATTACAGCTGCTGCCGACGCCTGCTTATCGCTATTAATAGAAAAAAAACCCATAGAATGTCATTGCACCCCGCGGCCCAAAGGTGGTGCTGTTTGGAACCCCTGGATTAAAGTGTGTGCATTTCAGCTGTGGGGTTTGCTCTGGGTTACACCAGTTTAAAAATGCAAAGTTAAACTTAAAGCCTTTCTGTGTGAAAGCAAAGTCAGTAAAGACTGATGCTGGTGAAACTGAGTTTTGGGATCCAAATCTGACTTTGAAGTTCTCCTGTAAAGTTTCAGGTCTATTGCCCTGAGAAACCCAAATTACAAATATATCAGCATTAGATTACAATTATATCTCTCTTATGGTATTTTAGGAGTTTTTCCAAATCTTGGGGTAAAGCAAATACAATTCCAGTAATCCATCACGTATCTGACTGCGGTGGGACCAGAGTAAATACCATTTACTTTTAAAGTGTTCAAATGGATTAGTCATTTTTAAATCAGTATTCTGATTGGACAGGTTTTAAAAGTAATCTAACCAATATGCTCCCTCCCTCTCAACCACACTGTGGATTTCACGCAATCTAGAATGACAATGTCACAGCTACTGGGAGTCACTCACCTGCTAGACTGCATTCTGAATGGGAGCTCCGCCTTCCTTTCCACCTCCTTGCGTGCTGTTGGGAGAGCCTTCCTCTCCAGCCCTTGCTCTCTCACGCAGATTCTCTCCAGCACCACGCTACACTCCCGCAGGCGTACAGGCTCCAGCTCAGGGATGTTTGGTTTGAAGTCCTCGGATTCTTCCTTCACTTGTTCCATGTGGTCAAACTCTACTTCAGGGGGGTCCTGTTTAATACGGACAGTTTCTAGCACCTCTTCTTGTTTAACAGGAAGGGGTTCTTCTGTCTGGGGGATCTCCAATTCATTGTGCTCAGCTTTAATCTCAGAGACCTCTGGCTGGCTGCTGTCACATTGCATCTCACAGAGCTCCTGTTTAATGGGGAGGGAAGTCAGCCCAGAGAACTCCACTCTAATGGGGACAAGTTCAAGTTCAGGGAACTCCTCTTTAATCTGGACAGATTCCATCTTCACACTGTCCATGGCAGCACACGGGATTCTGTTTAGTAGCTGCCGAAAAAAGAAAATCATTGATTTATTTAAATACAGTGTTATGAAGGGCATTCAAGGGACAGACACAATCTGGCATTACAGCAGGAGTGGCTTTACTATTGAAGGAACACAGAATTTTTTGTAATAAGTTTATAATATCATAGGATTTTATCTGTTGAAAAAGTTTACTCAATTTATTTTATTATTATTATTATTATTTATTTCTTAGCCGACGCCCTTATCCAGTGCGACTTACAGTCGTAAACAAATACATTTCATGAATCACAGTACAAGTATTAATACAATTAAGAGCAAGATAAAATACAATGACTTCAGTTCTAGTAAGTACAAGTATATTACAAAATACAAATCAATATCAGAGCAGATGACAGTGTCAGTGATAGTTACATCAGGATACGATTAAATGCAAAACACTACAGATTGAATAACACTAGTGGCAGATTACAGTAATCTAAAGTACAGGATTAAATGCAGTAAAATAGGGAGCAGATAAGAGCAAGTAAAGCGCATTAAGGAAGAGTGATAAGTGTCCAGAGGGAAAAGGAGTTCTACAGGTGCTGTCTGAAGAGGTGAGTCTTGAGGAGGCGCCGGAAGGTGGTCAGGGACTGGGCAGTCCTGGCATCTGTAGGAAGGTCATTCCACCACTGCGGGGCGAGGGTGGAGAAGGAGCGGGCTCTGGAGGCAGGGGAGCGAGAGAAGGTACAGCCATTTTTCTAGTGCAGGCGGCGGAGAGGTCGATGTAGGGAGATATGAGGGTCTGGAGGTACCTAGGTGCAGTCTGGTCAAGGCATCTGTAGGTGAGTACAAGAGTCTTGAACTGGATGCGAGCGGTGATCGGGAGCCAGTGGAGTGAGCAGAGCAGTGGAGTTGCGTGGGAGAAGCGAGGCAGAGAAAACACCAGGCGAGCACCATTCTATATACAGTGTTTCCGTGAATTAAAGCATTTGTACTGAACAGATAGGAGATAGGCTGCTTCTATAAGACCAGACTGGCAGATCTAGACTAGACTTTGCATTCTGCTTTCATGTCGATGAACACACGAGGCAGCCAATCAGAATCATGCATGAAAAGGAAATAAACAAATCCTCCCTCCATCGCAGACTTGCTTTGTTAACAAGCCTGGAACTGCCCAATCACGCACTCATTCGATTGGCTGTGCCTTTAAGGGGCGGCTTCAGTCTCTGCCAGTCAACTAGCTTTTGAACCCGTCTGACAGGTTTACCAGGTAATGGAAACGCTGCTATATTAGTCATGGTAGAATTATTTTGTGCACACTGTTCTAGTATATTTGTATTAGTTTTGTTATAGTTATTTTTTATATATTATATATACTAGGGGTGGGTTAGAGGATTAATTTACTTAATTAGACCTTTTTAATTGTTTTCAGCTGTTAACAGTTAAATATTTCAAGTTACCTATACCATTTTATAAGTAACTTGAACTCTGCAACAATTAAACAGGTCTAATTAAGCAAATGATAATTAAGCAAATGATCAGTTCAATGAAGGGTGTGGTTAAGTTGGAATGAAAACCAGCAGGCACAGGGGTGACCAGGACCAGAGCTGGGAACCCCGGGTAAGAGTACTCTAAATAATTATAATAACTCGAGCACTCATGTATTACTCCAGTTCTCACATTTAAATAACATCTCTTCATGAATGGAACTTCAATATATTTGTATTCACGTGTCCCACCTTACTGGGTTCACACTCTTAATGTGTAAACCACTTCAGTTATAAAGAGGAAGGGCTTCTCGAGTCTGCAGCAGAATGATTGACAGCAGGCAGGTTTCATGGGCGGGCAGCCAGTGCTCCAGTTCTTCCTGCTGGAGGCGTGGTCTGGGGAACTTTAAACTTTTTCTTGCACATTGTCTTTTTTTTTTTTTTTTTTTAATTTGCTGAACCACATACTACAAGATAGTTTTTGTTTTATTCCTAAATGGCATTTTTTTTTTGCACTAACTTGGATGCAATTGTTATTTATTTGGATTTTGCACTGGGCAGACTGAAAAGTTAAAAATATTTTTGGAGCAGGTGAAAATATGGACCGTTGTTAATGGATTTAGCATTGCAACTCCTCCCTATACTAGATGAATGGGTTTTTTCTGGGATTTTTGATCGAACAGCCAGGAATATTTAAGACAAGTTGCATTTGTTTGCTCATTGGATCTGCTATTTGCAAGGACTTTCGAGTTACATCTTAAACAGGCAGGCCTGGCTTTGTGTGTAAGGATTTAATGTAGTAAAGCTTGTGTTCATTAGTTCAATTAGAATACATTGACATTTATCTAGTAAGACTTGCATAAGATACAATTAACTCTACCTGAAAGCAAATGTCACTCAGTACTTAACCTATTACTTAAATGTTAGCCTTTAGGCGTAATTTGGGGATGACGAGAGGCTCTCTCCTGCTTTGCGCTGCTTTTTCTTATCCTATATCCTTTTCTTTAGCCAGTCTTACCTTCCCTCCGTGGCGCCCTGCCCGTAACGTCCGCCGATCTCTTCCGGGTGGAAGCTGATCCCAGTTCAGCCTCATTTAGTATTTCCAGCCAATCACACAATGCAGCGCTCGCCTCGTCAATTATTAGGGCATGGCCAGCGCTGCTCCACGTATGTTATTGGCTGCCCCTCCTGTCTATCTCTCTCTTTTTCTACTTTAACCCAGCACTATTTCCGCTTCCTTGTCTGTGTTTGTTTTTTGTTCCTCCTCCTCCCCACCTCTGCTCCTTTCTATATCGCACTGTCCGCACAGGGCTCCCTCAGGGGGGAAGTGAGTCTCACTCCCCCGGCTGTCCGGGTCGGCCTCTCGTCTCAACCACTGCCGCCCGGCTGTTCCTCGCCGGCCTGAGGGGACCCCCGGCCACATCCTATTCTTCTGCTCCTTATGCGCTAAGCCTTCCAGACCTCAACCTTGCTGTCCCATCTCCTTTCTTCCATTTCAGGTCCAGGACCATTTCAGCCCCCTCATGCAGTAGGCCGTGCCTCCACCTGCCGAGCGGGCCCCGACCGGGGGGGTTCTCTGTTTTCGTTTCTCCTGAACGGACCCGAGACACTTTTCCTAAGCTCTCCACGCCGCCCAGCTGCCAGCTTAGCTGCCTGAGGATGCCGCACTGAGTTGCGAAGGATCTGTCCTTTTGTCCTGTTCGTCCCCTTCCTGTCTCTTGCTCCACTAAACGCCCAGCAGCCAGAGGATGCTGCCTGACCCGTCGGGAGCGAGAGTCAGATTTGTTGTATGGTATGTGTCTAAACTTTGCTCTCTCTCTCTCACTTTTACGTCACCCAGCAGGTGGAGGATGCTGCCTGACCCGGCGGAAAGTGTTTATATCTAATCCTTTGCTCTTCTCGTGTCTCCCTCTCTACATTGCCCAGCAGCCAGAGCATGCTGCCTGACCCGACGAGAAGGGAAAACTCTTCGTCCCCTGTCTCGTCCTGCTATCAGTATCTAACCTCAATGTTAGTAAGCACCATTCCCAAACTCCATCCCCAATCTCGCCATCCCTCTCAAACTTGTTTCACTCTTAAACTCCCAAATCTCTCGCCCCTCTCAAGCCTCCTAACCAACCGGAGAAGTCCTCTCATCTTGTCTCATTCTTAATATCTCACTCCCAATTTCGCCTCCTCTCAAGCCCTCGTAGGCATCCAGTGAATTGTGTATTACATTAGCATTTAAAAATAGGACTGGCAGGGCGACTATATTACTCCATGGTCATCGGGACACTGAGACAGGACAGGATTTTAAAGATACCCTTAAACTAAGAGATTAACGTGGAAATTAAGCATTACACCTTAATTACACTACACAGCAATAATAATAATAATGAATAAAATGCTTATCAAACAAATATTTTTATTTTAATTAATTTAAATGATCAATTCCAGTTGTTCACTCCCTCTGATCGGTGGGAGGAATAGTGAACAGCTGATATGTACAGTGGGAGGAATAGTGAACAGCTGATATGTACAGTGGGAGGAATAGTGAACAGCTGATATGTACAGAGGGAGGAATAGTGAACAGCTGATATGTACAGTGGGAGGAATAGTGAACAGCTGATATGTACAGAGGGAGGAATAGTGAACAGCTGATATGTACAGAGGGAGGAATAGTGAACAGCTGATATGTACAGAGGGAAGAATAGTGAACAGCACCCTACTCTGGCACCCTCCTGTCGCTTCTTCCTCAGCTACATATACAGAATTCGCCCTTCCTCAACGGCTACTCCCCACAGCTCCATGCCCTGGTACTGTCCCGCCTTGACCACTGCAACTCCTTCCTGGCTGGCCTCCCTGCCTCTGCTACCCGTCCGCTCCAGCTCATCCAAAACTCTGCTGCTCGCCTTGTCTTTTCCTTCCTCATTTCTCCCACGCTACACCGCTGCTCTGCTCTCTGCACTGGCTCCCTATCGCTGCTCGCATCCAATTCAAAACTCTTGTACTCACCTATCGCTGTCTTGACCTTTCTGCTCCCTCCTATCTCCAGACTATCATTTCTCCCTGCACCCCCTGCTCGCCACCTCCACCTCCGTCAGATTAGCTGTACCCCGCCTTCTGCCTCCAGAGCCCGCTCCATCTCCATCCTTGCCTCCAAGTGGTGGAATGGCCTACCCATGGATATCAGAACTGCTCAGCCCCTGACCACCTTCCAGCACCTCCTCAAGACACACCTCTTCAGACAGCATCTGTAAACCTCACAACTCTCCACTATACTGGACTAGATTGTACCAGTACTTGCATCAGCTTGTACTTGCACTGAACTGCTCCATACCTCGCTGTGTTCAACTGCTGTTCCTAACTATAACTACTTCCCATGTCTTGTATCTGGTTTTACTCTTATAGGTAACCATATTCACTTTGTTTGTAATTGCTCTTATTTGAAATCATTCTCATCCATTTATCACTTACTATGTGTTCTTACTGGACTTTACTCACGTAAGCAAATATTTACTATGTTTTAGCTGCTCTTAGTCGAACTCGCTCTTATAATTTACTGTATTCTTTATTTTGCTCTTACCTGAATTTGATTTGACTGTACTTACACTGTATAACTGCTCTTACCTGTATTATGATATTCTGCAATGTGATATTTTATAATGCAATACTTTGTACTGTGATACCTCCTAACAATGGTACACCATGGACTGTGCTTACCCAGGCATGTGCAAATGATTTACCTCAGAAAACAAGTGGACGGCCACCTGAACAGGGTACGATGTACTGAGTTTGGACTTATTTTTATTTTTATTTTTTTTCACAGCTCAGCAAATGTATGTGACTAACTGATGAGCAACAGCTTGTGTTATCTAACTTTGTAAACATGTAGGATCCTGTGCGTGATCTACAGTTTGTCTTGTTCCTAGTGATTTGTGCAGCAGTCAATCACAACATTGACAGCGTACCATTTTTTGACGTCACACGGGTCAAGTTTTGGTAACAGTACCACGTTCTGATGATGTAACACGTTCTGCACCTACACTGGTTGTCAGCCACTTCCTGTAGCGCGATACACTCTAAATACCTTTTTTGTCAAAATAACATAAACAACCGCGGCTATATCATTTAGTTTAAGACACCTGCAGTGAAAACAAAATAACATTTTTAAAAAGTACTATTGTAATCAAGAACATGATGTTTTATAAAGTGATTAACACAGACAGACGTGCTTATTTCTCAGCGCGCAATGCGTTTTCATGTAGTTTATATTCAATATGAATCTGCAATTCCGTGTAGTTTCGTACAGTAGCTGTTCAGTTCAGTCGGGATTTAGCCCAGACACTGGGAGAGCAGCGAGAGGTTGCAAGCATCCGAGTTCAGCAGCTTAAACCACATCAACAACGCACTGACATTACTAGCTACCCATGACGAGAACATCACATACCTGTGCTGCACAAAAACACTGACCCTGCTGAAAACCTGCGACTAACAGTAACACAGCAGCAGGCAGAGGCTTCCTGTCCCGTTAGATTTTTTGTCACAGGTCTGAGTTGAATGGAAATTGAATCGGCCTTGCTGAGGAGACCCGCCATGGCTTGTCTCTAAAACACTAGTGCGTCGCAAACAACAAAACAGGAATTAAAAACTAAATTAAACTTACTTTTTGAATCGTCAGCGGGTGCCCAACACCATTTAAATAAGTGAAGAACAACTCTGCGGGGCTCGGTCAGGTTTTTAACTTCTTCTTGTTCTTCGTTTTCTCTTTGAAACGACGCTGTGTCTGAATCAGAGACATAAAAACAATAGATCGGACCCGCGTGTACAATCTCTCCGCGTGGCGGCGTGCTAACCGGCGCCATGTTGCCTAGGGGACGAAAGAACATTCCCTGCCAGGCAACAGACAGAAGCCGAGATACAAACCAGGGGTGGAATTGTTTCTTAAACTTTTATTTATAACAGTAATATATTATAACTGAAAATATTATGTGAAAATGTTGATTTATAAAAACGTATTTGTTTTTGATTGTTAAATTAAAATTGAAATGACTGTATCATTATCCGATTAATTTTTCAGTTATATTCAATGAAAAACATGCATTGTCGTCATAATCATCATTACCTGTTCTTAATTTACCTTGTGTGACATACATCACTTTTGAACATGTGTATAGTCTACTGATTTCAACGTTGCCCTCACGATTCGGTAAAGACACGATCGCCTAGTATAGGCTGTTACTAATGATGAATACAAAGTGCGGTTTAACAAAAAAAATGAATACGGTTCATTAATAGAGAAAGAAATTGTTGCAGATTTTAACAGAAGAGTCATAGGAAATTTAACACAATTTTGATATTTATTTTTCAGACTGCAGACTGCCAAGGCAATTTATATGGCTTTTAAAAACACATTTTAATACAAAATTCTAACATTTATTCAGATCCCAGGAAGCGAGTATTAATATTTATAAATAACTAAAGAATGTAAATATTCTGAGCAGTTTATAGCTACACAATACAAAGGCATGTCGATGTATGTATGTAAATGTTTTGAAAGCTGCACTTATACCTAGGCAAGATGGCGTCGCTTTTGCCTATGACGTAATGTCCTATGTGATTCTATAACTATGGTCTGAAATGATTGCAGCAGGCACCCTTCTAATACGTCACTGAAGTTCTTATGAGCTGAGTCAGTCACATAACAAGTTTGTATTCCTTAGTGAAGCAGCTGTGTGAGCATATACCGTAAATCTGTATCCTTGTTAGGAGGGAGCACTCTTTCTTTTTTGTAGTGGGAGGGAGCAGTTCAGTCTCTGTGCCTCAAGCCTGCCCTGGACTGGAGGGAGCACCCTTTCTCTTAGGGGGTGAGGGATGGAGGGAGGGAGCAGTTCAGTCTCTGTGCCTCAAGCCTGCCCTGGACTGGAGGGAGCACCCTTTCTCTTAGGGGGGTGAGGGATGGAGGCAGGGAGCAGTTCAGTCTCTGTGCCTCAAGCCTGCCCTGGACTAACCCAGCTGTGGCAGTTCAGTCTCCATACCCATCCATTTCTTGGTGGTGTTTTTGTAAACAGCTTGGATACAGCATGCATCTCCATTCCAGGAAGGGGACCCCACATGCATACTGTATGACTGGGGGAACAAATCTAAATGTAATGATGCTTTTTATATGTGGCTGTTTTGTGTTGTATTCAAATCTAAATGTAATGATGCTTTTATATGTGGCTGTTTTGTGTTGTATTCAAATCTAAATGTAATGATGCTTTTTATATGTGGCTGTTTTGTGTTGTATTCAAATCTAAATGTAATGATGCTTTTTATATGTGGCTGTTTTGTGTTGTATTCAAATCTAAATGTAATGATGCTTTTTATATGTGGCTGTTTTGTGTTGTATTCAAATCTAAATGTAATGATGCTTTTTATACTTGGCTGTTTTGTGTTGTATTTTTGTGATATTACAGAAGCCAGTCAGTGCATTTGTTTTGTGTGTTTTAATTCATTCTAAATGTCATCAGTCACAATTCCTGAAAACCAGGGACCGGTTGCACAAAACACCTCCAGATAACCCTTTACTGCACAGATCATCATCATCATCATCATCATCATCAAACACTACAACAGTCTAGCAACAGTCTTCTGGTATCTCTTATTACACTAAATACTGCATCCAGATTTTAATAATGGTGCAATGAGCCTCCAGCATGAGTCAATGCAGCTCCATTGTAACACATCCTAACTCCTGCATTGGGAGACAGTGGACAAAACCCTTCTGTGATTATATAAAGGATTGATCAACACAGAAAAAAGACTGAGGCAGTACAGGTTTCCCCTCAGTGGTATTCTGTTTTTCTAACAATTACAATTTATGGAAGAAGTTTGAGCCTAAACTAAACACTTGGGGGTGAGTCTCTGGAATGGGTTAACGCAGAATGATGCAGAATGGGTTAATGCAGAATGATGCAGAATGGGTTAACGCAGAATTAATACCAATACTTTATTAAACAGGGAACAGCAAGCAATGCAGGAAGGTATTGAAAGTGTCGGGGCCAAAACTGAAATAAGATTCTCCGAGAGTTGATATTCAGTAATATACAGATAATAGACAAAAAAATGGAAACCCCCATGTAAAGTCACTTGATAGGGTGTTGGGCCACTATGGTATCCCGCTCTGGGGAGTTCTCGCCGGACCATTTTTGATGAAACTGGCTGCTCGTGTCTCAGGTTGAAATTTGCAGTCAATTGATCTGCAGTTGCTCTCCTGTTTTGTCTTGCACTTTGAATTAATGCACGGATATCACGATCCTGGAGTATGCGCTTCTGCCCACTGTTGCCCTTTGCTGATGATGTCTTTCCCTCAGAGTTCCATGCCGACATCACCTTAGGCACCGTTGCTCGTGAAACATCAACAAGTTAAGCTGTCTTGGTCACTGAAGCTCCTGCCAAACGCACTCCAACAATCACCCCTCTTTCAAAGTCACTGAGGTCTCCTCTTGCAGCCATGCTAGCCATAATTATAGGCAACCAGGCCTGTCCAGCATTTTTATACATGACCCTAAGCATGCTGGGATGTTATTTGCTTAATTAACGCATGAGCCACACCTGTGTGGAAGCCCTTGCTTTCAATATACTTGGTGTCCCTCATTTACCGAGGGGTTTCCATTTTTTGTCCACTACCTGTAGTTTAATAAACAGAATTCTGGAGAGAAGCAAAACAGTCAGTATGTAAATGTTTCTCTGACTCATACACATTCAGCAATGGTATGTATATGGGGGCACAAACAATTATTGATATCCAGTAAGAGAATGACAGTTTAAAACAGTTCACAATATCCAATCAAGAAAGACTGCACCCTTTAGCAACCAGCCATAAATGAGTTTCCTGTGTTCACATTCCACAGTGCAGACTGAACAGAATTCTGTTCACCCCCTGCAAGGAGTACAGGGAGAGAGGGGAAACTTGAAACCAAATCTGCTCATGCACTCCCTCTGTCACAATATAAAATAGAAATATATTCCTCAGGGTGTGTCTCATAGTGATTCCAGATTCAGGCACATTCTGATCAGAGGCATTTTTAAAGCACAGAAGCAAGGCGTCCTCAGCATCAGGTATTGAGCAAATCAGAAACGCTGACGACTTGCATCCAGTTTGCTGTTCACAGGCCTGTATTATTGTATCCCGTTATTTCAGAACGGTTTACAAAGTGCTTGTGGGAATGTTGAAATCTGCAGCAGCATCTTTCTTTTTCTTGTACGGTGCTGCATTATCCATCGCTTTCAGCACCTCCACTTGTCTTCAAGGAGCGCAAGTATTTCTTCACTGGGAAGGTTCCAAAATAATTTGCATCTGTGTTAAATGAATTTGTATTATAAGAAGTAATTTACAATAAGCAATACCGAATGCAGAACAAGTAGTAAGCGATGGCATATATTTGTGTGTGAAAGCATGTGTTGCATTGGTATGTATTTATGTGTACGAATGGTAAATAAATCCCTTGCAAAATCTATACCCCGGCCCCCATCTATACCGTATTTAATTCTAATAGGATATTATGAAATCGTAATTCATTCTTTAGCAATGTGTTGTTTATTTATACATCCTTCAGTTACAACCCACGACCCTTAAACTGAACACCGTTACATGTGTTATTATTCATCCTGTATTCGTTCCAGCACCTGTTACACAATTAACCAGATCGCTTCAAATATTTACACATCTCATATTGTCAGATTGTTCCATCAGATATTACACTGACCCGTTTCTCTTGTCCAGCGACTTACAGCCACACCCAGTTATACTTTATAACTCTTCATCGTTCTGCAATTCTACATGTATTACATTCCCACATATAGATTCTGTCAATCTCTGCACTCTTTAGCTGAGCTGGGATACTCAATTCTACATGTATTACATTCCCACATATAGATTCTGTCAATCTCTGCACTCTTTAGCTGAGCTGGGATACTCAATTCTACATGTATTACATTCCCACATATAGATTCTGTCAATCTCTGCACTCTTTAGCTGAGCTGGGATACTCAATTCTACATGTATTACATTCCCACATATAGATTCTGTCAATCTCTGCACTCTTTAGCTGAGCTGGGATACTCAATCTTTGTCTTGCAGTCGATGCAGGTTAGAATGAAGTTGTCGTTTGTGGTTCAACGTTCCAGCTTCAGAGGCTGATTTCCTGTAGGATTTGCTTCTATTCCTGGTCACACAACCCAGTCTCGCTCAGTAGATAGGAAAACTCTTGCTGTAAATTTGACCAGTGGCAGCAGGCTGAATAAGTTCATTCATTATTGGTTCAACATTTGTTGACTTTTCCTTTCTTCGATTGCAACCCAGTTGGTAGAGTTTCTCTTTATGTCCTTTTGATTTATTTAAGTTTCTTACAATGTTGATCAAACTATGGGATGTTCCTGTTGAATAAGAGCTCTCGTAAGGCTGTTACCCGTAGCTCTCTCTTCTTAATGAAAACCTAACCCTAGCACAAAGGATTATTCATTATCAACCTCTCACCTTGGAGTCCAGGTGCAACCCGATCTTGTTTATTCAGGGCCTCCAAAGCTCAGGAATTCAGGAGAGCGTTCTCCCCAATACATATTGGTGTTACTATGGTGACCAGGCCATTTCACCTCAAGTCGCCATGGCTACCGGGGCCTATTCCTGGTCAGCTCTACAATGCTACACATTTCTCCACTCCCTTGTGCATCTGCAGGTGCCACACAATCATACCACAGTGGAACCCTTTAACTACTCTTATGGTCCAACACTGCAAAAGAGCAAGAAAGAGCCGGGATAAAACCTGACTGAGTTTCTGTACCTATGACAAGTACACATGCTTGCTACACTTGTATTACACGATGCAGTTTACAAAAGCAGGGTAAAATAAAAGCATGGACAACGCACATTGCAAAATATTCAATCATTGATTTGATTCATTTGTTCTAGAATCGTGATGAATTTACAAGACAAACCCTCCAGGCGGTTGTCCAGTAAGGACGGTGCAGTCTTGTCTCTGGGATGCTACATACCGGGTCGGGATACTCGTTCCATCAATGTATTTATTTTCAAGTCTATGCAGTTTAAATGCTAAACCCTGAAACTCATTCCCCACACTGGGTTATCAATTTCTCCTGACTCGTCCATCAGATGAGGTGCAGAATAGTTTCCTTTCTGCATATTCCCGCTCCCAGGCACTGACTGCATTGACAGCCTGAGATAAACTGACAGCAGAGAAGCCTCTTGTGACGTGTCCGCGTCTCCACCCACTTTCTGACACAATCAGAGTGCAAGTTGTTGAAGAGCATTTTGACCATTTAAATCTCAAGCTCTAGAGCGATACACAAAACAGTAAATTACACAGGGACTCATAACGCAAGGTTAAGGTTTCGTTCTGAATGAACATGGGCTTCGTCTCTGGTGTGATTTCAGAGCTCCTGCCTGACGGAAGTGCTTGCCACAGTCAGAGCACCAATACGGTTTCTCTCCTGTATGAGTTCGTTGGTGTACTCGAAGGTCATTTTTAGTACGGAAACTCTTCCCACAGTCAGAGCAGTGATATGGTTTCTCTCCTGTGTGAATTCGTTGGTGTGTTTGAAGATTGGTTTTAAAACGGAAACTCTTTCCACAGTCAGAGCAACAATACGGTTTCTCTCCTGTATGAATTCGCTGGTGTGCTTTCAGGGATACTGTGTGACTAAAACTGTTCCCACAGTCAGAGCAGATATATGGTTTCTCTCCAGTGTGAATTCGCTGGTGTGTTTTCATGTCTCCTGACTGACTGAAACTCTTCCCACAGTCAGAGCAGCAATACGGTTTCTCTCCTGTGTGAATTCGCTGGTGTGTTTTCAGGGATTCTGTGTGGCTGAAACTCTTCCCACAGTCAGAGCAGATATATGGTTTCTCTCCAGTGTGAATTCGCTGGTGTTTTTCATGGCCCCTGACTGACTGAAAGTCTTCCCACAGTCAGAGCAGCGATATGGTTTCTCTCCTTTGTGAATTAGCTGGTGTGTTTTCAGGTACCCTGAAAACTGAAACTCTTCCCACAGTCAGAGCAGCAATACAGGCTATATCCTAGATGAATTTGCTGGTGTGCTTTCAGGGCTCCTGTGTAACTGAAACTCATCCCACAGTCAGAGCAGCAAAATGGTTTCTCTCCAGTGTGAATTCGTTGGTGCTTTTTCATGTCTCCTGACTGATTGAAACTCATCCCACAGTCAGAGCAGCAATATGGTTTCTCTCCAGTGTGAATTCTCTGGTGTCTTTTCAGGTGATCTGACTGAATGAAACTCTTTCCACAGTCAGAGCAGCAATACGGTTTCTCTCCAGTGTGAATTCGCTGGTGTATTTTCAGGGTTCCTGAACCACTGAAATTCTTTCCACAGTCAGAGCAGCTATACGGTTTCTCTCCTGTGTGAATTCGCTGGTGTCTTTTCAGGTTTCCTAACTGGGTGAAACCTTTCCCACAGTCAGGATATTCTCCACCGCCTGCCCTCGCTTTAGCTGCTGGACTGGAACCTGGAAAATATGAACAGGAAAGAAAGTAAGAGGGGCTGCTTGTAAGCTTAGGGCATGTGGCTAGGTGGTGAAGTGGATTAAAGTATGTGCATTTTAGCTGTGGGGTTTGCTCTGGGTTACACCAGTTTAAAAATGCAAAGTTAAACATAAAGCCTTTCTGTATGAAAGCAAAGTCAGTAAAGACTGATGCTGGTGAAACCGAGCCCTGGGATCCAAATCTGACTTTGAAGTTCTCCTGTAATGTTTCAGGTCTATTGCCCCTGACAAACCCTGCAATATATCTTTCTCCTCAACATTAGATTACAACGATATCTTTCTCATGATGGCATTGAGTTTTTTCTAATCTTGGGGGCTGTACAGATGCATACACAGAACTGCAGTGTAATCCGCATCAGCTGTCAATGATGTGCTTGGAGACTGGAACGGCTCCCTCCCTCTCTCTGTTTGGAATCATCTTGTTTATTGTTGTACAGATATACATCACGGTGCATTAGAAATGTGCAGCCCCATGCCATAGCATTACATTACACATGCAGGGTTTATGTGTTTTGTTAATTCAGTTCTCTCCATTTATAATTCCTATAATTGAATCCCAACACAGTGGGTTACAGGACTCCAGTATACAGACAGAAACACAAGCAGTTTATTTTATACAGTTACACAGACTGTAAATGCATCAGCAATCTACACTACGGCCAAAAGCTTAGCAACACCTAGACATTTTAGGATTGAGACCATTAAAAAAAATAAAATAAAATAAAATAAAAAAAAAAAAATAATAATAATAATAATAATAATAATAATAATAATAATAATAATAATAATAAATTAAAAAAAACACAACACTATATAATGTGACATTTTGAAATCTAACATGAAATACCGGCAGACTTTTGCAATATAATGATGCTGTAGTCTCTTTGATTACATAATGCTAAATAAAAGGTCTAAACAGGGGTGAGAGCAGAGCAAAGTAGCCAAGACTGAAAATGTATGGTGCCGTGAAGCAAGGCGAATATTTTTATTAGTTTATATTTTAACAGTAGTTACACGTAGCCTATACAGTACAAATACAAAGCAAATATGCGTACACAACCTATTGAAACACACACTGTGCAAAACAACTGCACAAACTGTTTCATTTTACAAAAAGTGCGAACAGAAACAAACAGAAACAAAACAGCTGTATTGCTGGGTTCTTCGCTTCTTGTAATAACTTGTTACTTCTAAGCTGCCGTGCATAAGGCTGCCTGTCTAGCAGATACAAAAAAAATAAAAGCTTATTACTGTGTTGAGAACACCTCGTTTAAATATGGCCGCTCGTTTTCACTGCATTCTCTCAGGTACAGCTAACCATAGATATTCTATTTACTTCTATTCTATTAAATAGAATATCTTTGAGCTAACCTTGGAAGTATTTACGGTACGTCAAAGGTCAAAAGGCATTCAAACATTGAAACTCAAGTCACTTTTGAAACCATCTTTTAAAAACGTAGCAATGTTCTGTAAAAGTTTTGGCTGCAAAACGGAAGCAGACAAAAACAGATTTCTTTAAAACAACCTTGTGCGACAAATTCAGCGACATTTTCAAGTTTTGTAAACCTTTTAAAATGATGTTGACATACTCTTGAAAAGAAACGTGCAATTTCCATATTTTGATGCCTTTAAATCAATAAATCGTACACGGGAGGCATCCCTTAAATTTCTAATACTTCATTGAAATAATGATGAAGTTTTAAAACCAGATACCTTCAGATTATTAGTAAATTGTAACATCATGTATGCCACTAACTCAAAAGAGCTAACAGTGAGAAACCCTGAATGCAGCAGAAAGCACCTGAATCCTCATGCAGGTACAGTACGAGCACGTGAAGGTCTTTCTATGGGAATGGGTTAAACAGGCTTGTGATAATAACAGGTGAAGAGTTTGCTGAAGCATTATTGTGTTTATTACACTGTGTATGTACAGTAATACAGTTGTTTAGTGTTCAAATAATTTTGTCATTTTACCTTTAGGTCAGTATTCAATGTTTTATAGCAACTCTCTAATCCGGCACCACTTTCCAGTCCCAAGCGATGCAGGATTGGACAGGTTTTAAAGTAATCTAACCAATATTATGCTCCCTCCCTCTCAACCACGCTGTGGATTTCACACAATCTAGAATGACAATGTCACAGCTACTGGGAGTCACTCACCTGCTAGACTGCATTCTGAATGTGATCGCCCGTCTTCCTTTCCACCTCCTTGCGTGCTGTTGGGAGAGCCTTCCTCTCCAGCGCCTTGCTCTCTCACGCAGATTCTCTCCAGCACCACGCTACACTCCCGCAGGCGTACAGGCTCCAGCTCCGGGATGTTGGGTTTGAAGTCATCAGATTCTTCCTTCCCTGGTTCCATGTGCTCAAACTCTACTTCAGGGGGCTCCTGTTTAATACGGACAGTTTCCAGCACCTCTTCTTGTTTAACAGGAAGGGGTTCTTCTGTCTGCGGGATCTCCAGGTCATTGTGCTCAGCTTTCATCTCAGAGACCTCTGGCTGACTGCTGTCACATTGCATCTCACAGAGCTCCTGTTTAATGGGGAGGGAAGCCAGCCCAGAGAACTCCACTCTAATGGGGACAAGTTCAAGTTCAGGGAACTCCTCTTTAATCTGGACAGATTCCATCTTCACACTGTCCATGGCAGCACACGGGATTCTGTTTAGTAGCTGCTGAAAAATAATGATGTATCAATTTAAATACAGTGTTATGAAGGGCATTCAAGGGACAAATGCAATCTGGCATTATAGCAGGAGTGGCTTTACTATTGAAGGAACACAGAATTTCTTGTAATAAATTTATAATATCATAGGATTTTATCTGTTGAAAAAGTTTAACCCTTTATGCCCTATGTTGGACCAGTATATTAACAGTTTTCAGTTTACAATCTAGGTAAAGTACCTTGCTCAAGAGTACAGCAACAGTGTCTCCCACCTGGGACTGAACCCACGACCCTCTGGTCAAGAGTCCAGAGCCCTAACCACTACCCCACACTGCTGCACAAAGGGACACACGCGTCAGTCCTTAACTGCACGTTATTATTATTATTATTATTATTATTATTATTATTATTATTATTATTTATTTCTTATGGGGGGGGACGGGACATGTGCAAACCAAGTACACGCACGTCCATAACTGCACTTTATGAGGAAATACGTTTAGTGTGTGAGTGTCAGTAACAGAAAGGGCAGAAATCAATATTTTGGAGATGATTATTGGAGGGGCCAGTGCCTCTGCTTGCCCCCCCCTTGTGCAGGCCCCTGCATGTACTAAATATTTGAAGATGCACTAAATAGTGTGTTTCTGACCGGATGACCTTCCACAAGTGTGTGTGTGCGTGCGTGTGTGTGCAAGTACCAAAAGCATATCGAACACCCAACAATGCCTTAATATTTTGTGTACAGATTAGTTTTGTTACTAAAGAAGTTTACTGACTGTATTAAGTTATTTTTTAATTCTGTGAAGACCTTTTTATAATAAAGACCTTCAAACGTGCCCACGTTATAGTGTTAGTTTAATGTAAGCACAAGTTAAGTGTGTGCAGGGTGTCTCCATATCAAAGGCTGGACTCGCTGCGAGTGGTTCATTCTGACACAGCTTAAACTGGGCAAAATAACAAATGTTATATAAGGTCGCTTCAGCATTGTTTTTGCCACATCCCTGTGTTATTACAGAATGTCTATCCATGTGGAAAAGTCCATTAATACTCACTATATACTGTAAAAAGCCTATCGTGCTGAAAAGCCTGTATAACAGTATATGTTATGTTAAAAAAGTCCAAGCCTGTGTTATTTTGCGGTACATGTTAAAACGTGGTACACCATGTACTGTGCTTGCCCGGGCTGTGCAAATCATTTTAGCTCAGAAAACAAGTAAACGTCCATCTGAACAAATACAAAGTACTGTTCGACCTTTTAATATATATATTTTTTACCAATTCAGCAAATATGTGACTAACTGATGAGCAACAAATTGTGTTATCTAACATTGTAAACATATACCATTTTGTAGGTCTTGTTCCTACTGATGTGTGCAGCAGTCAATCACAACATTGACAGTGTACCATTTTTTGACGTCACATGGGTCAAGTTTTGGTACCAGTACCACATTCTGATGATGTACCACTTTCTGCACCTACACCGGTTTTCAGCCACTTCCTGTAGCGTGACACTCTAAATACCTTTTGTCAAAATAACGTAAAACAACCGCGTCTATATCATTTAGTTTATGGCACCTGCAGTGAAAACAAAATAACATTAAATAAAATAAAATAGGGTAATCAAGAACATGATGTTTTATAAAGTGATTAACACAGACAGACGTGCTTATTTCTCAGCGCGCAATGCGTTTTCATGTAGTTTATATTCAATATGAATCTGCAATTCCGTGTAGTTTCGTACAGTAGCTGTTCAGTTCAGTCGGGATTTAGCCCAGACACTGGGAGAGCAGCGAGAGGTTGCAAGCATCCGAGTTCAGCAGCTTAAACCACATCAACAACGCACTGACATTACTAGCTACCCATGACGAGAACATCACATACCTGTGCTGCACAAAAAACACTGACCCTGCTGAAAAACCTGCGACTAACAGTAAAATGCGACACCACTGCGTCACAAAACAACTAAACATGAATTAAAAACAACATGGAACCTACTTTTTTTTTCTGTCGTCCACTCCTTGTCAACTGGTGCGCAACAAAATGTTAAATAAATTAAAAACAACGCTGCGGAGCTCAATTTTTTTGTTCTTTTTCTTTTAAATTTCTGGCGTTTGTTGTTGTTCTTCTTCTCTTTGAAAAGACGCGGAGGTATGACGCATGCCCGGTTTGGGGGATGGAACTGCTTCACAGTCTCGCGTTTTGATTGGTTCTTGTCTGTCGGAGGAATATGACGTCAACACGAGTGGGGAAAGCTTAGAGTCATTTTAACATGCCTTGAGGCTCACTGCACTGACCCCCACTCATGCAAACACAAACCAGCTTCAGGTCAACACTGCTTACCAGCCCCCAATCAGAGTAAACCAAATTATAAAACAAACCAAAAACTCCTGTCTGAAACATTGGGACATAGAAACAAAATCCCCAAATAAACTTGATTGCTATCGGGCCCTAAAAAGAAACTACAGCCAAGCAGAGTATCTCTCCACTGTCAGAGATACGAAGCAGAGACAGATCCTGACCAAGTACAGGCTCAGTGACCACAACCTGGCCATAGAGACAGGCAGACACAGGCAGACCTGGCTGCCCAGAAAATGCCCATCCACTTTTTCCAAACATGGCAGACCTAGAAAAACTGTCTGTACTCCTGGGGGAGGGACACACAGCCCCCTGGCTGCCCAATATGTAGCCTCCTGCCACAACCAAAGGGGCACCAGTGACACTCTGCATGAGGAGCACAACTTGGGAGGAGAGGAAATGCGTTACTTGTAGCCACTGTATTATATATATATATATATATATATATATATATATATATATATATATATATATATATATATATATATATATATGATGCATTTGTATATATACATGTATGTATTGTATAATTGCTTTGGCAACACCTGCTATTGTAAGTCATGCCAGTAAAGCACCTTTAAATTTAATTTAATTGAGAGAGAGAGAGAGAGAGAGAGAGAGAGAGAGAGAGAGAGAGACAGCTTTCCAGAACCTTTCAATTAAAATATAATGTGGTATTTTGCTGTACTAATATAACAAACTATGGGTGACTATTACTTTATAGAAATGATCATGTTATGCATGAATGTAAGAACTGGCTTTCTGTGGTGATGTAATTTTTTCTTTCAAATAGCATATATCTAAAATCGTTTTGTGTGATTTATTTTAGTTACCAATATATACTTTTAAGTTGCTTTTGAATTAAAAAAACAAATGAATTACTCAACATCTTGTTTGATATTTCTTTATTTCTTGTGACCTCTGTAAATAAATATACTTTTATCACAAACAGGGTAATAGTGTTTCCGGTCAGTTTTCAAAGCCGTACCGTGCATCCAGAGCGTCACGTGATGCTTTCTATTGCACCACCTGCACGCCGAGATAGCTTCTAACAGCAGCGTGTCGAGCTCAGAGCAAATGGATTTTTTCAACTATGGATTTGCATGACCAACACGTGTGTGATGAGTAATATATTTTTGATTATGGTATTTTTTAAAGTGACGATTGCATTAGAAAAGGAAACATGCACTATTTATAACTTGACAAATCTGATGTTAAACCAAAACAAGTGTCAGCAACTTCAATACAAAAACACAGCAGTAATCACATTTAAAAATAAATATTAAAACAACTGATGATCTCTAAATTACCTAATTGAAAAAATACTGCTTATAGTCAGAATGAAGTCTTTAGAAATGGATGATTAAGGGTTACCTATAAAAGCTGCTGGATTGTGGCTCTCCAGGTCCAGGGTTGGCCACCCTGATCTAGGCACCATGTAGGTCACACAGGTTGATACTGTAGTGATCTGGGCTGTGTGTTATGTGTGATATGGTTTTGTGTCGCTGTTCCGTGTTGTGTCAATGTCCTGAGTGCCTGTGCATGTGAGTGAGTGCACCGGTGGAGTGGGGGAGTGTGATCGAATCGCGGTCCCAGTGTGCTTGTGAATGTTGTCCAACGTGTCTTGTTATGTCTAAATGTTACATGTGTTCGCAGGGTTTTGGGGTATAAAGGGGCAGCTTGCACGCTGCTGTGGGCTGTGTTGTGGTGTCCTGACCTCGTGTGAATACAATCTTGAATGAGATCTTGCTGCGCTCGTCTGGCTCCCTTTTGTTTACCCTGGAATGCTTCATTGGTGTCAGCAGTGGGACAGAACGAAAGCGTTGGGGATACAGAGAGGGAGCCAGGGGGAGACCTACCGAAGCCGGTATGCAACTAGAGAGAGTAGTGAGCTCCGACGGGCACTGAACAGTGTCCGTGGGTCTGTAGCTGTGAGAGGAGAAGGAACAGTGGACTCCTGCAGGCGCTGAAAAGTGTCCGGGGGTCTGGAGCTGTGAGAGGAGAAGGAGCAGTGGACTCCTGCGGGCGCTGAAAAGTGTCCGTGGGTCTGTAGCTGTGAGAGGAGAAGGAACAGTGGACTCCTGCAGGCGCTGAAAAGTGTCCGGGGGTCTGGAGCTGTGAGAGGAGAAGGAGCAGTGGACTCCTGCGGGCACTGAAAAGTGTTCGGGGGTCTGGAGCTGTGAGTGAGAGCAGTGATTCCAGCGGGTGCTAAAACGTGTCCGGGGGTCGAGTGAACAGAGCGTCTCCAGAGGTAGCGGGATTGACTGACTGGATGGAGAACGGGAGCGCGGCGCCTGAGGCAGAACGACAGGACCCATCCGAACAGGACAACGTAGCTGGAAGGAGCGCGGTGCCTGAAGCAGAACGAGAGGACCCATCCGAACAGGACAACATAGCTGGAGGGAGCGCGGCGCCTGAGGCAGAACGACAGGACCCATCCGAACAGGACAGCGGAGCTGGAGGGAGCGCGGAGCCCGAGGCAGAATGACAGGACCCATCCGAACAGGACAACGTAGCTGGAGGGAGCGCCTGAGGCAGAACGACAGGACCCATCCGAACAGGACAGCGCAGCTGGAGGAAGCGCGGCGCCCGAGGCAGAATGACAGGACCCATCCGAACAGGACAACGTAGCTGGAGGGAGCGCGGAGCCCGAGGCAGAATGACAGGACCCATCCGAACAGGACAGCGGAGCTGGAGGGAGCGCGGAGCCCGAGGCAGAATGACAGGACCCATCCGAACAGGACAACGTAGCTGGAGGGAGCGCCTGAGGCAGAACGACAGGACCCATCCGAACAGGACAGCGCAGCTGGAGGAAGTGCGGTGCCCAAGGCAGAGCGGTGGAACTCGGCCAGGCAGGGCAGCGGAGTCGGAGGGAGCATGGCACGCCGACGCTAAACGACAGGCTCATCCAGCCAGCGGGAGACGGCAGAGATCCACCGCACCTCTCACCCTGACAGACGGTTGCAGCACGGAGGACACTACACCACAGACAGGGGGGCAGGGTCCAACCCCCGCAGAAGCAGCTGACAGCACCACGAATGTGCCCACAACTTGGTGGTTGCATCCTGGGAGAGCCTGTCAGCAGAGCTGGGAGTGGGAGCCAAGCCCCTGCTGAATTAGCAGTCTGCGCACACAGTTCCAGGGACCAGCTACAGGCTGCCGGCGTCTGGTCCATGAGTTCACCTTGGCCAACCTTGTGGCGAATACCAGATCGCTTCGGGAATGTTGCATTGTAACTTCAGGGACGAAGAGAACTGAGTGGGGAGCTGTGGAAGGGTGGTGGGCAATTCACTGACACACACGAGAGACAGAAGTTTTATTTGAAAACACTGCACTGGTGCCCAGTTTTATTATTTTTGATGTTTTCTTTTAGCCCGCAGAGGGCGCTGTTTTCCGTGGCCTGAGTTTTGGGGTATTGTGACAGAAATACAGTGATTCTTGGTGGTAAATCTCCCTCCTGAACGGTGAGGGCGCTGTGTAAAGTGAACAGAGTGCCATGGGGTTGGAAGTCGGCCATCTTATAAAGGGGGTGGAGCCACAATACTGCAAGTCATTGCCCCAAAATGGTTGCCGATGTGTCAATTGTGGATTGGAGGAAAAGCAATTGCACTCGCTACCAGAGCGGGCGTGACTGGTGGTATAAAAGGGGATGTGGCTTAGTGATCTGTTCCTTCATTTGGTTAAAGCTTTGAACCCGGAAGGACCCATATTGTACTGTATAGTGAGTGTTTTGTTTGTTTTGTATAATTGTTATTATTAGACGGCTAACACGTTCTGGAGCCGTCGCCAGAGACCAGCACTTACCGGAACATCACTGCACTGGAGCATGATAAATTGTATTTACAGGACGAGCACTACTGCACTCCCTGAGGACTGGTGACCGTGAATGTGTTTTGAATACCGTGTACATTGTTTGGGACTGCCCCGTGAATTAAATATACAGAGCAGTGCACATCATTGTGTATTCCCTGTATCTCATTATTATTTCTGTTGGTCACAATTATCACTTAATACATTTTAATAATACATTTAATAATACATTTAATTTATAGAGCGCTTTTCCAAACCCAAAGCAAAATGGAAAAAATAACATAGATCCTTGAAGGCCAGTGTTTTGAGACAGGTTTTAAAAATCTCAAGTCTCTGAGTCTCTTATAAAGCTGGGCAGTGCATTCCAGAGACATGAAGCAGTACTGCAGAAGGCTCTGTCTGTCTCCCAGGGACTGAAGCTTAGTTTTAGGAGTTCAAATATTACCAGAGTTGGAAGACCGGAGAGTACGAATAGGAGAGTAGACATGAAGCAAGTGGCGCAGATATCCTGGTGCAGTGCCAGTGCTGTGGGCTGTGTTGTGGTGTCCTGACCTCATGTGAATAAAATCTTGAATGAGATCTTGCTGCGCTCGTCTGGCTCCCTTTGTTTACCCCGGATCGCTGCAATACAATTAACTTGTGTCATTCTATCACTCCTGCAGGTAACTCCTTTACCCTGGAGAGCTACAATACAATTAACTTGTGTCATTCTATCACTCCTGCAGGTAACTCCTTTACCCTGGAGCGCTACAATACAATTAACTTGTGTCATTCTATCACTCCTGCAGGTAACTCCTTTATGGTCAGTGTAAATGTTTCCAAGTGGGAAGGACTATACAGTAAATTGTCAGGTTCACACGTATTCTTTTTATTTTCTTTATACATATATATACAGTACTGTGCAAAAGTTTTAGGCAGGTGTGAAAAAATGCTGTAAAGTAAGAATGCTTTCAAAAATAAACATGTTAATAGATTATATTTATCAATTAACTAAATGCAAAGTGAGTGAACAGAAGAAAAATCTAAATCAAATCCATATTTGGTGTGACCACCCTTTGCCTTCAAAACAGCATCAAGCATCAATTCTTCTAGGTACACTTGCACAAAGTCAGGGATTTTGTAGGCATATAGTCAGGTGTATGATTAAACAATCATTAGCACCAAACAGGTGCTAATGATCATCAATTCAATATGTAGGTTGAAACACAATCATTAACTGAAACAGAAACAGCTGAGCTAGGAGGAATACAACTGGGTGAGGAACAGCCAAACTCAGCTAACAAGGTGAGGTTGCTGAAGACAGTTTACTGTCAAAAGTCATACACCATGGCAAGACTGAGCACAGCAACAAGACACAAGGTAGTTATACTGCATCAGCAAGGTCTCTCCCAGGCAGAAATTTCAAGGCAGACAGGGGTTTCCAGATGTGCTGTCCAAGCTCTTTTGAAGAAGCACAAAGAAACGGGCAACGCTGAGGACCGTAGATGCAGTGGTCGGCCAAGGAAACTTACTGCAGCAGATGAAAGACACATCATGCTTACTTCCTTCGCAATCGGAAGATGTCCAGCAGTGCCATCAGCTCAGAACTGGCAGAAAACAGTGGGACCCTGGTACACCCATCTACTGTCCGAGAAGTCTGGTCAGAAGTGGCCTTCATGGAAGACTTGTGGCCAAAAGCCATACCTCCGGCGTGGAAACAAGGCCAAGCGACTCAACTATGCACGAAAACACAGGAACTGGGGTGCAGAAAAATGGCAGCAGGTGCTCTGGACTGATGAGTCAAAATTTGAAATATTTGGCTGTAGCAGAAGGCAGTTTGTTCGCCGAAGGGCTGGAGAGCGGTACACGAATGAGTTTCTGCAGGCAATAGTGAAGCATGGTGGAGGTTCCTTGCAAGTTTGGGGCTGCATTTCTGCAAATGGAGTTGGGGATTTGGTCAGAATTAATGGTCTCCTCAATGCTGAGAAGTACAGGCAGATACTTATCCATCATGCAATACCATCAGGGAGGCATCTGATTGGCCCCAAATTTATTCTGCAGCATGACAACGACCCCAAACATACAGCGAAAGTCATTAAGAACTATCTTCAGCGTAAAGAAGAACAAGGAGTCCTGGAAGTGATGGTATGGCCCCACAGAGCCCTGATCTCAACATCATCGAGTCTGTCTGAGATTACATGAAGAGAGAGAAGCAACTGAGGCTGCCTAAATCCACAGAAGAACTGTGGTTAGTTCTCCAAGATGTTTGGGCCAACCTACCTGCCGAAGTTCCTTCAAAAACTGTGTGCAAGTGTACCTAGAAGAGTTGATGCTTGATGCTGTTTTGAAGGCAAAGGGTGGTCACACCAAATATGGATTTGATTTAGATTTTTCTTCTGTTCACTCACTTTGCATTTAGTTAATTGATAAATATAATCTATTAACATGCCTATTTTTGAAAGCATTCTTAACAGCATTTTTTCACACCTGCCTAAAACTTTTGCACACATATATATATATATATATATATATATATATATATATATATATATATATATATATATATATATATATACACTCTGAGCACACTCTTAAACTCAGGGGAGATGTTCAGGCAGACATAAAGATGTTTCGGACTCCTGTAAGTGGATCGTTCGTGCACTGGGCTTGCAACGTATCCAGATGACTTTTAGTAATCAAGAAATTCACACAGACTCATTTGATTTCACGTTTTAACGAATCAGAGTAGTATTAGTACCGCTTCTGTTTATTAACTGCTAAAAAATGGATTGAGTAGTTACAGACTACGTCGAATTCCAGCTGACCGGCAAACTGGGCAGTCCAGTGCCTTAACAGTTGTTAGCATTAATACTTCAGTACATTTATGGTTACAACATGTTTTGCTCTAAGGCTACGCATGCATAAAACTAAAGATGCCCACCGCTAAGTCCTAAAACATCCAAAATATCAATCTCATAGACTAAAACATAAGTCATATACCTTATACAATGCATCAATATAAGAGAGATATAGATTCCAAATAGTTCTTACCTCCCAAATTATATATGGAAGTGTAGAGTGTGAGGTAAGAACAGGAACTGTCTTCAAAGGCAAAGACTTCTAAACACAACACCAACAGCAATCAGCTTGATCAGAGAACTTCAGAGCATGGATCACACAACTTGTAGCTAGCAAGTTGGTGACACTTGACTAGGATTTGACCTCGGTTTTTATCGTTTTTGCCTCGCTTCATGCGTCAGAAGTCTCAATTAAGTCTTAAAAATTAATCAGCCTGAACAGCTCCTGTCCTGCAAGTTAATAACATTTTTAAAACACACGGTAAATCCCTTCATAAGATTAATTAGCCATCATCCTCTAGTCCATCTTTCCTACATCTCTGAAACATGTAAGGTGAACCTGTGAACTGATGTTATTCTTTCTTGGTACCAGAGAGTTCCTAAACACAGAATGCATGCGAATACAGTGCAAGCATATGAAGAATACATTGAAAGATGTGTTTAATATGTAACACCTATCTCTGTGTAATTATCCCAATCATTGGGTCAAAATATATATATATACAGTACTGTGCAAAAGTTTTAGGCAGGTGTGAAAAAATGCTGTAAAGGAAGAATGCTTTCAAAAATAGACATGTTAATAGTTTATATTTGTCAATTAACAAAATGCAAAGTGAGTGAACAGAAGAAAAATCTACATCAAATCAATATTTAGTGTGACCACCCTTTGCCTTCAAAACAGCATCAATTCTTCTAGGTACACTTGCACACAGTTTTTGAAGGAACTCGGCAGGTAGGTTGGCCCAAACATCTTTGAGAACTAACCACAGTTCTTCTGTGGATTTAGGCAGCCTCAGTTGCTTCTCTCTCTTCATGTAATCCCAGACAGACTTGATGATGTTGAGATCAGGGCTCTGTGGGGGCCAAACCATCACTTCCAGGACTCCTTGTTCTTCTTTACGCTGAAGATAGTTCTTAATGACTATCGCTGTATGTTTGGGGTCGTTGTCATGCTGCAGAATAAATTTGGGGCCAATCAGATGCCTTCCTGATGGTATTGCATGATGGATAAGTATCTGCCTGTACTTCTCAGCATTGAGGAGACTATTAATTCTGACCAAATCCCCAACTCCATTTGCAGAAATGCAGCCCCAAACTTGCAAGGAACCTCCACCATGCTTCACTGTTGCCTGCCGACACTCATTCGTGTACCGCTCTCCAGCCCTTCGCGAACAAACTGCCTTCTGCTACAGCCAAATATTTCAAATTTTGAATCATCAGTCCAGAGCACCTGCTGCCATTTTTCTGCACCCCAGTTCCTGTGTTTTCGTGCATAGTTGAGTCGCTTGGCCTTGTTTCCACGCCGGAGGTATGGCTTTTGGCCGCAAGTCTTTCATGAAGGCCACTTCTGACCAGACTTCTCCGGACAGTAGATGGGTGTACCAGGGTCCCACTGTTTTCTGCCAGTTCTGAGCTGATGGCACTGCTGGACATCTTCCGATTGCGAAGGGAAGTAAGCATGATGTGTCTTTCATCTGCTGCAGTAAGTTTCCTTGGCCGACCACTGTGTCTACGGTCCTCAACGTTGCCCGTTTCTTTGTGCTTCTTCAAAAGAGCTTGGACAGCACATCTGGAAACCCATGTCTGCCTTGAAATTTCTGCCTGGGAGAGACCTTGCTGATGCAGTATAACTACCTTGTGTCTTGTTGCTGTGCTCAGTCTTGCCATGGTTTATGACTTTTGACAGTAAACTGTCTTCAGCAACCTTACCTTGTTAGCTGAGTTTGGCTGTTCCTCACCCAGTTTTATTCCTCCTACACAGCTGTTTCTGTTTCAGTTAATGATTGTGTTTCAACCAACATATTGAATTGATGATCATTAGCACCTGTTTGGTATAATTGTTTAATCATACACCTGACTATATGCCTACAAAATCCCTAACTTTGTGCAAGTGTACCTAGAAGAATTGATGCTGTTTTGAAGGCAAAGGGTGGTCACACCAAATATGGATTTGATTTAGATTTTTCTTCTGTTCACTCACTTTGCATTTAGTCAATTGATAAATATAATCTATTAACATGTCTATTTTTGAAAGCATTCTTACTTTACAGCATTTTTTCACACCTGCCTAAAACTTTTGCACAGTACTGTATGTCCCTTTTAACATCAAAAGACATCCTCCTTATTTGATTGGCTTCATTACATGTATAGATGTGGTTTAACGATTAACTAAAACATATTGGATAGGGGCTGGTAGAAGGTTCATAGCAAACTTCAAAGCAGGCAACTATATATCCAAGTATTCTCACTTAAATCCAGTCTATCAGGAACATAATCAAACTATAACAGTCTCATTGTAGCCATTCAGTGCTTTAAACTAAACATGACCTCTCTCTGTTTTTTTTTCTTATAAAAATCCTGTTCAGGTAAGTTCTGAACCACCTGCTTCTCTATCAAGGTCATCCATCATTGATAGAAGACTCTTTTGTAATCATCTTCTCAGACGTGTGGCATTCCATGGTCCTAAGCTATGGCCCCCCTCATCTGTTCCAAGAGATATTTCTTATATGTAATAGATCACTCATTATATAAACCTTGGATTCCAAACCCCCTAAACTTCACCCTCTGCCTGGTAGTATAAACAAGCAAGGGGTACCAAGATGAATTACCTTCTCTTTGGCAAGCCTGCTGTATGCCTGACACAGACTGGTACCATTCTGCTTTGACTGAAATTCTTACTTTAAGTTAATTTCTGCACTAGATTCTCTTAGTTCCAAATTCTTATAAACTTTCTGCTAATACACTTCATATTGTTTTACCTTACAGTAAAATCACAAACCATTATTTCTTATAATTCAATTCTAACTGTCTTTACACTGTTTGGGTTATTTTCATTTTGCTTGCCTTTGCTTTACTGGATTGGAATGCGAAGGAGGCTCCATGTATATTTTAGAGATCCTACTCCCTGATAAGAGAGAGGCCCCAGACTTCAGCATGCTAGCATGAATTTCTATCAATGAACCGTTTTACACAGACTCCATCCAATTCCACTAATAACATTGTTACTGGTTACAAAGAATATTTTAAACAATAATACTCAATTCCAGCTGCTGTCCAGCACAGCTACATTTCCACTCCAGAAGTTTCCTTTTGCACCTAAACCAGTTCCTAACTGCGGACGCGCATGTACACCAGATATACAAATACTGTCAATTCTTGTGAAAATGAATTTCAAAGGACCAGCAAAAAAAAAAATAATAATAATGATCTTCAGTAATTCTGATTATCAGGAGTCTGTTCCGAATGCATACTGTCAGTTTGTACTGAAGTTACAGTAACACTGAAATCAAATTTCAATTACACTACAGTGAAAAGTATTATAAATGTAAAAGTACTGTGCATTTTATTGAAAATACAGTTGTAAGTGAAATTTTAATAAGTGTATATTGCAAATGAACTGCAGTTGAAATGTGCATGTCCCAGCTGCTGTGCTCATTCCTCAGGGTGTGTCTCATAGTGATTCCAGATTCAGGCACATTCTGATCACAGGCATTTTTAAAGCACAGAAGCAAGGCGTCCTCAGCATCAGGTATTGAGCAAATCAGAAACGCTGACGACTTGCATCCAGTTTGCTGTTCACAGGCCTGTATTATTGTATCCCGTTATTTCAGAACGGTTTACAAAGTGCTTGTGGGAATGTTGAAATCTGCAGCAGCATCTTTCTTTTTCTTGTACGGTGCTGCATTATCATCGCTTTCAGCACCTCCACTTGTCTTCAAGGAGCGCACGTATTTGTGTGAGCAGCATGGCAACTCGAAATGCATCATGGGAACTGTAGTCCCCAAACCGCACTAAAATACAGAACAGAGATGCTAATGTGGATGCAAGTAAATACATTTCCCACAATCCTTTACACTCAGCTGTTTGAACAAGGATGTTTTATTTCATTCACATTTCTTCCCTGGGAAGGCTCCAAAATAATTTGCATCTGCGTTAAATGAATTTCTATTATAAGGAGTAATTTACAATAAGCAATACCGAATGCAGAACTAGTAGTAAGCGTGGCATAGACTCCTCATAATGAGGATGTTGCAGAATGTTTGTGTGTGAAAGCATGTGTTGCATCGGTATGTATTTATGTGTACGAATGGTAAATAAATCCCTTACACAATCTATACCCGCCCCATCTTTATACCCATACCACACTGCATTGTATATTATCCTGTGCTCTGTAATCTACAGACCCACCCATGCTGATTCCATTACCACACTGCATTGTATATTATCCTGTGCTCTGTAATCTACAGACCCCCCATGCTGATTCCATTACCACACTGCATTGTATATTATCCTGTGCTCTGTAATCTACAGACCCCCAATGCTGATTCCATTACCACACTGCATTGTATATTATCCTGTGCTCTGTAATCTACAGACCCCCCATGCTGATTCCATTACCACACTGCATTGTATATTATCCTGTGCTCTGTAATCTACAGACCCCCCATGCTGATTCCATTACCACACTGCATTGTATATTATCCTGTGCTCTGTAATCTACAGACCCCCCATGCTGATTCCATTACCACACTGCATTGTATATTATCCTGTGCTCTGTAATCTACAGACCCCCCCCCCCATGCTAATTCCATTACCACACTGCATTGTATATTATCCTGTGCTCTGTAATGGTAGATTAATCCATGACTAGTCGTAGCTAAGATACATTTTCATTTATTTGTCACTGAGTGTAAATACTGCTGTAGGGATAATTGAGTACATTTACAATATCCAATCAAGAATAACCAGCTAAAGCTAAGTAAAAGCAACCATTCGATCAATCATTTATATTTGTCATTCTATAATAATAAATAATAATAATGTTCTTGTATCAATAAGCAAAATAGCATGAATAACATATGCAAGTACAATTGTTTCAATATACAGTATGAGTCAGGAAAGAAATATAATCTCAGTAAATTCTAATAGGATATTACAAAATCGTAATTCATTCTTTAGCAATCTGTTGTTTATTTATACATCCTTCAGTTAGAATCCACGACCCTTAAACTGAACACCGTTACATGTGTTATTATCCATCCTGTATTCGTTCCAGCACCTGTTACACAATTAACCAGATCGCTTCAAATATTTACACGTCTCATATTGTCAGATTGTTCCATCAGATATTACACTGACCCGTTTCTCTTGTCCAGCGACTTACAGCCACACCCAGTTATACTTTATAATCTCTGTCACTCGATTCTAGCTGATTCTGGGATATATTCTACATTATCCCACATATAGATTCTGTCAATCTCTGCACTCTTTAGCTGAGCTGGGATACTCAATTCTACATGTATTACATTCCCACATATAGATTCTGTCAATCTCTGCACTCTTTAGCTGAGCTGGGATACTCAATTCTACATGTATTACATTCCCACATATAGATTCTGTCAATCTCTGCACTCTTTAGCTGAGCTGGGATACTCAATTCTACATGTATTACATTCCCACATATAGATTCTGTCAATCTCTGCACTCTTTAGTTGAGCTGGGACACTCAATCTTTATCTTGCAGTCGATGCAGGTTAGAATGAAGTTGTCGTTTGTGGTTCAACGTTCCAGCTTCAGAGGCTGATTTCCTGTAGGATTTGCTTGTATTGCTGGTCACACAACCCAGTCTCGCTCAGTAGATAGGAAAACTCTTGCTGTAAATTTGACCAGTGGCAGCAGGCTGAATAAGTTCATTCATTATTGGTTCAACATTCGTTGACTTTTCCTTTCTTCGATTGCAACCCAGTTGGTAGAGTTTCTCTTTATGTCCTTTTGATTTATTTAACTTTCTTACAATGTTGATCAAACTATAGGGATGTTCCTGTTGAATATTGGGAAGAGCTCTCGTAAGGCTGTTACCCGTAGCTCTCTCTTCTTACTGAAAACCTAACCCTAGCACAAAGGATTATTCATCTTCAACCTCTCACCTTGGAGTCCAGGTGCAACCCGATCTTGTTTATTCAGGGCTTCCAAAGCTCAGGAATTCAGGAGAGGCGTTCTCCCCCAATACATATTGGTGTTACTATGGTGACCAGGCCATTTCACCTCAAGTCACCATGGCTACCAGGGCCTATTCCTGGTCAGCTCTACAATGTTACACATTTCTCCACTCCCTTGTGCATCTGCAGGTGCCACACAATCACACCACAGTGGAGCCCTTTAACTACTCTTATGGTCCAACACTGCAAAAGAGCAAGAAAGAGCCGGGATAAAACCTGTCTGAGTTTCTGCACCTATGACAAGTACACATGCTTGCTACACTTATATTATATGATGCAGTTTCCAAAAAAGTAGGCTAAAATAAAAACATGGACAATGCACATTGCAAAATTTTCAATCATTGATTTAATTAGTTTGTTCTAGAAAAGTGAAAAAATGTACAAGAAAACCCTCCAGATGGTTGTCCAGTAAGGACGGTGCAGTCTTGTCTCTGGGATGCTACATACCGGGGTCGGGATACTCGTTCCCATCAATGTATTTATTTTCAAGTCTATGCAGTTTAAATGCTAAACCCTGAAACTCATTCCTCACACTGAGTTATCAATGTCTCCTGACTCGTCCATCAGATGAGGTGCAGAATAGTTTCCTTTCTGCATATTCCCGCTCCCAGGCACTGACTGCATTGACAGCCTGAGTTAAACTGACAGCAGAGAAGCCTCTTGTGACGTGTCCGCGTCTCCACCCACTTTCTGACACAATCAGAGTGTAAGTTGTTGAAGAGCATTTTGACCATTTAAAATTCAAGCTCTCAGAGCGATACGCAAAACAGTAAATTACACAGGAACTCATAATGCAAGGTTAAGGTTTCATTCTGAATGAACATGGGCGTTGTCTCCGGTGTGAATTTGCTGGTGTGATTTCAGAGCTCCTGCCTGACGGAAGTGCTTGCCACAGTCAGAGCACCAATACGGTTTCTCTCCTGTATGAGTTCGTTGGTGTACTTGAAGGTCATTTTTAGCACGGAAACACTTCCCACAGTCAGAGCAGCGATACGGTTTCTCTCCTGTGTGAATTTGTTGGTGTGTATGAAGGTTGGTTTTAAAACGGAAACTCTTCCCACAGTCAGAGCAGCCATACGGTTTCTCTCCTGTATGAATTCGCTGGTGTGCTTTCAGGGATACTGTGTGACTGAAACTCTTCCCACAGTCAGAGCAGAGATATGGTTTCTCTCCAGTGTGAATTCGCTGGTGTCTTTTCAGGTGTCCTGACTGAATGAAACTCTTCCCACAGTCAGAGCAGCAATACGGTTTCTCTCCTTTGTGAATTCGCTGGTGTGTTTTCAGGGATTCTGTGTGGCTGAAACTCTTCCCACAGTCAGAGCAGATATATGGTTTTCTAGTGTGAAGTCGCTGGTGTTTTTTCATGGCTCCTGACTGACTGAAATTCTTCCCACAGTCAGAGCAGCAATACGGTTTCTCTCCTTTGTGAATTCGCTGGTGTTTTTTCAGGTACGCTGAAAAACTGAAACTCTTCCCACAGTCAGAGCAGCAATACGGTTTCTCTCCTTTGTGAATTCGCTGGTGTGTTTTCAGGGATTCTGTGTGGCTGAAACTCTTCCCACAGTCAGAGCAGATATATGGTTTTCTAGTGTGAATTCGCTGGTGTTTTTTCATGGCTCCTGACTCACTGAAATTCTTCCCACAGTCAGAGCAGCAAAATGGTTTCTCTCCAGTGTGAATTCGCTGGTGTCTTTTCAAGTGTCCTGACTGAATGAAACTCTTCCCACAGTCAGAGCAGCAATACGGTTTCTCTCCTGTGTGAATTCGCTGGTGTGTTATCAGGGTTCCTGAAACCCTGAAACTCTTCCCACAGTCAGAGCAGGAATACGGTTTCTCTCCTGTGTGAATTCGCTGGTGTGCTTTCATGTCTCCTGACCTACTGAAACTCTTCCCACAGTCAGAGCAGTGATACGGTTTCTCTCCTGTGTGAATTTGCTGGTGTATTTTCAAATGCCCTAACTGGGTGAAACCTTTCCCACAGTCAGGATATTCTCCACCGCCTGCCCTCGCTTTAGCTGCTGGACTGGAACCTGAAAATATGAACAGGAAAGAAAGTAAGAGGGGCTGCTTGTAGGCTTAGGGCATGTGGCTAGGTGGTGAAGTGGATTAAAGTATGTGCATTTTAGCTGTGGGGTTTGCTCTGGGTTACATCAGTTTAAAAATGCAAAGTTAAACAAAGCCTTTATGTGTGAAAGCAAAGTCAGTAAAGACTGATGTTGGTGAAACCGAGCCCTGGGATCAAAATCTGACTTAGAAGTTCTCTTGTAATGTTTCAGGTCTATTGCCCCTGATAAACCCACAACAACTGCACAAACTGTTTCATTTTACAAAAAGTGCAAACAGAAACAAAAAAATAAGAGAAACAAAACAGCTGTATTGCTGGTTTCTTAGCTTCTTTAATAACTGGTTACTTCTAAGCTGCCGTGCATAAGGCTACCTGTCAAGCAAATACAAAAAAAAAAGCTTATTACTGTTGATGTTGATTTAGAAAGTGAGTTCGATGTTTCTTAAGAAAATTTACAAAGTCCTTTTCTTCAATTAATAATAGGTTTATTATAATACATGCAGGGAATCATGTCCCAATACAGAACAGACAGATGTCTGTTCTGTTGTGAATCAGCAATAAAGAAGCAGCGAAAAAGAAGTCAAAGGCTTCTTGCTTTCGAGTCCAGATAAGTGTAGTTTATTGAAGATAAAAGTTCTGAGTTGCAAAGTTACAACCAGAATTCTTAAGGGTTGCATGGTGACAACAGCACGGATCAGAGCAATACAAAGAACATTTCAGTATTCTCAGTTTAAATGCAGTCTTTCAGTGACATCATGATTTTTCTTTAAACCAATCAGACAAAGACACAAATCTCTTATCACTTGGTTAATTGTCCATTGTCCTAACCCTAGCTTCCAAGCATCTGGTTTAATCCAGTTTCTCTTTGAAGTAGCTCGTTTTTATAACCCTCCAGTCTCTAAATATGTTTAACAATTGGAGGTGAGGTGTTGGTACCTCTAACACAAAAAAATGATCCATCCTAAATGGCAAATGCCTTCCTTGTTAGAACTGGACATCAAAGGAGAGGCCAACAACTATTTCAGATTGTCTTGGAGCCTTGTCCTAGCAAAGATAAAAGATCTTTATCACCTTACTGTCTAACTAGGAATTTAACCGGAATCTGACTTAATGTTAAACCCATTCTGCGAGTTGTATTCTAAGACCAAACATTAATTTATATCTAAATAAAATGTTCCAACAACTGAGCTGTGAATACCTCGTTTTCAGCTAAATATGGCCGCTCATTTTCACTGCATTCTCTCAGGTACAGCTAACCATAGATATTCTATTTACTTCTATTCTTTTAAATAGAATATCTTTGAGCTAACCTTGGAAGTATTTGCGGTACGTCAAAGGTCAAACGGCATTCAAACATTGAAACTCAAGTCACTTTTGAAACCATCTTTTAAAAACGTAGCAATGTTCTGTAAAAGTTTTGGCTGCAAAACGGAAGCAGACAAAAACAGATTTCTTTAAAACAACCTTGTGCGACAAATTCAGCGACATTTTCAAGTTTTGTAAACCTTTTAAAATGACGTTGACATACTCTTGAAAAGAAACGTGCAATTTCCATATTTTGATGCCTTTAAATCAATAAATCGTACACACGGGAGGCATCCCTTAAATTTCTAATACTTCATTGAAATAATGATGAAGTTTTAAAACCAGATACCTTCAGATTATTAGTAAATTGTAACATCATGTATGCTACTAACTCAAAAGAGCTAACAGTGAGAAACCCTGAATGCAGCAGAAAGCACCTGAATCCTCATGCAGGTACAGTACGAGCACGTGAAGGTCTTTCTATGGGAATGGGTTAAACAGGCTTGTGATAATAACAGGTGAAGAGTTTGCTGAAGCATTATTGTGTTTATTACACTGTGTATGTACAGTAATACAGTTGTTTAGTGTTCAAATAATTTTGTCATTTTACCTTTAGGTCAGTATTCAATGTTTTATAGTAACTCTCTAATCCGGCACCACTTTCCAGTCCCAAGCGATGCAGGATTGGACAGGTTTTAAAGTAATCTAACCAATATTATGCTCCCTCCCTCTCAACCACGCTGTGGATTTCACACAATCTAGAATGACAATGTCACAGCTACTGGGAGTCACTCACCTGCTAGACTGCATTCTGAATGGGAGCGCCCGTCTTCCTTTCCACCTCCTTGCGTGCTGTTGGGAGAGCCTTCCTCTCCAGCGCCTTGCTCTCTCACGCAGATTCTCTCCAGCACCACGCTACACTCCCGCAGGTGTACAGGCTCCAGCTCAGGGATGTTTGGTTTGAAGTCCTCGGATTCTTCCTTCCCTGGTTCCATGTGGTCAAACTCTACTTCAGGGGGCTCCTGTTTAATACGGACAGTTTCCAGCACCTCTTCTTGTTTAATAGGAAGGGGTTCTTCTGTCTGGGGGATCTCCAATTCATTGTGCTCAGCTTTAATCTCAGAGACCTCTGGCTGACTGCTGTCACATTGCATCTCACAGAGCTCCTGTTTAATGGGGAGGGAAGCCAGCCCAGAGAACTCCACTCTAATGGGGACAAGTTCAAGTTCAGGGAACTCCTCTTTAATCTGGACAGATTCCATCTTCACACTGTCCATGGCAGCACACGGGATTCTGTTTAGTAGCTGCTGAAAAATAATGATGTATCAATTTAAATACAGTGTTATGAAGGGCATTCAAGGGACAAATGCAATCTGGCATTATAGCAGGAGTGGCTTTACTATTGAAGGAACACAGAATTTCTTGTAATAAATTTATAATATCATAGGATTTTATCTGTTGAAAAAGTTTAACCCTTTGCGGCCCTATGTTGGACCAGTATATTAACAGTTTTCAGTTTACAATCTAGGTAAAGTACCTTGCTCAAGAGTACAGCAACAGTGTCTCCCACCTGGGATTGAACCCACGACCCTCTGGTCAAGAGTCCAGAGCCCTAACCACTACCCCACACTGCTGCACAAAGGGACACAGCGCCAGTCCTTAACTGCACGTTATTATTATTATTATTATTATTATTATTATTATTATTATTATTATTATTTATTTCTTATGGGGGGACATGTGCAAACCAAGTACACGCCGTCCATAACTGCACTTTATGAGGAAATACGTTTAGTGTGTGAGTGTCAGTGACAGAAAGGGCAGAAATCAATATTTTGGAGATGATTATTGGAGGGCCAGTGCCTCTGCTTGCCCCCTTGTGCACCCTGCATGTACTAAATATTTGAAGATGCACTAAATAGTGTGTTTCTGACCGGATGACCTTCCACACGTGTGTGTGTGTGTGTGCGTGTGTGTGTGTGTGTGTGTGCAGTACTAAAAGCATATCGAACACCCAACAATGCCTTAATATTTTGTGTACAGATTAGTTTTGTTACTAAAGAAGTTTACTGACTGTATTAAGTTATTTTTTAATTCTGTGAAGACCTTTTTATAATAAAGACCTTCAAACGTGCCCACGTTATAGTGTTAGTTTAATGTAAGCACAAGTTAAGTGTGTGCAGGGTGTCTCCATATCAAAGGCTGGACTCGCATGCGAGTGGTTCATTCTGACACAGCTTAAACTGGGCAAAATAACAAATGTTATATAAGGTCGCTTCAGCATTGTTTTTGCCACAATCCTCTGTTATTACAAAATGTCTATCCATGTGGAAAAGTCCATTAATACTCACTATATACTGTAAAAAGCCTATCGTGCTGAAAAGCCTGTATAACAGTATATGTTATGTTAAAAAGTCCAAGCCTGTGTTATTTTGCGGTACATGTTAAAACGTGGTACACCATGTACTGTGCTTGCCGGGCTGTGCAAATCATTTTAGCTCAGAAAACAAGGAAACGTCCATCTGAACAAATACAAAGTACTGTTCGACCTTTTAATATATATATTTTTTACCAATTCAGCAAATATGTGACTAACTGATGAGCAACAAATTGTGTTATCTAACATTGTAAACATATACCATTTTGTAGGTCTTGTTCCTACTGATGTGTGCAGCAGTCAATCACAACATTGACAGTGTACCATTTTTGACGTCACATGGGTCAAGTTTTGGTACCAGTACCACATTCTGATGATGTACCACTTTCTGCACCTACACCGGTTTTCAGCCACTTCCTGTAGCGTGACACTCTAAATACCTTTTGTCAAAATAACGTAAAACAACCGCGTCTATATCATTTAGTTTATGGCACCTGCAGTGAAAACAAAATAACATTAAATAAAATAAAATAGGGTAATCAAGAACATGATGTTTTATAAAGTGATTAACACAGACAGACGTGCTTATTTCTCAGCGCGCAATGCGTTTTCATGTAGTTTATATTCAATATGAATCTGCAATTCCGTGTAGTTTCGTACAGTAGCTGTTCAGTTCAGTCGGGATTTAGCCCAGACACTGGGAGAGCAGCGAGAGGTTGCAAGCATCCGAGTTCAGCAGCTTAAACCACATCAACAACGCACTGACATTACTAGCTACCCATGACGAGAACATCACATACCTGTGCTGCACAAAAACACTGACCCTGCTGAAAAACCTGCGACTAACAGTAAAATGCGACACCACTGCGTCACAAAACAACTAAACATGAATTAAAAACAACATGGAACCTACTTTTTTTTCTGTCGTCCACTCCTTGTCAACTGGTGCGCAACAAAATGTTAAATAAATTAAAACAACGCTGCGGAGCTCAATTTTTTTGTTCTTTTTCTTTTAAATTTCTGGCGTTTGTTGTTGTTCTTCTTCTCTTTGAAAAGACGCGGAGGTATGACGCATGCCCGGTTTGGGGATGGAACTGCTTCACAGTCTCGCGTTTTGATTGGTTCTTGTCTGTCGGAGGAATATGACGTCAACACGAGTGGGGAAAGCTTAGAGGCATTTTAACATGCCTTGAAGCTCATCACACTGACCCCCACTCATGCAAACACAAACCAGCTTCAGGTCAACACTGCTTACCAGCCCCCAATCAGAGTAAACCAAATTATAAAACAAACCAAAAACTCCTGTCTGAAACATTGGGACATAGAAACAAAATCCCCAAATAAACTTGATTGCTATCGGGCCCTAAAAAGAAACTACAGCCAAGCAGAGTATCTCTCCACTGTCAGAGATACGAAGCAGAGACAGATCCTGACCAAGTACAGGCTCAGTGACCACAACCTGGCCTTTTAAAAGGCCGACACAGGCAGACCTGGCTACCCAGAAAATGCCCATCCACTTTTTCCAAACATGGCAGACCCAGAAAAACTGTCTATACTCCTGGGGAGGGACACACAGCCCCCTGGCTGCCCAATATGTAGCCGCCTGCCACAACCAAAGGGGCACACAGTGACACTCTGCATGAGTAGCACAACTTGGGAGGAGAGGAAATGCATTACTTGTAGCCACTGTATTATATATATATATATATATATATATATATATATATATATATATATATATATATATATATATATATATATATACAGTACTGTGCAAAAATTTTAGGCAGGTGTGAAAAATGCTGTAAAGTAAGAATGCTTTCAAAAATAGACATGTTAATAGATTATATTTATCAATTAACTAAATGCAAAGTGAGTGAACAGAAGAAAAATCTAAATCAAATCCATATTTGGTGTGACCACCCTTTGCCTTCAAAACAGCATCAAGCATCAATTCTTCTAGGTACACTTGCACACAGTTTTTGAAGGAACTCGGCAGGTAAGTTGGCCCAAACATCTTGGAGAACTAACCACAGTTCTTCTGTGGATTTAGGCAGCCTCAGTTGCTTCTCTCTCTTCATGTAATCCCAGACAGACTCGATGATGTTGAGATCAGGGCTCTGTGGGGCCATACCATCACTTCCAGGACTCCTTGTTCTTCTTTACGCTGAAGATAGTTCTTAATGACTTTCGCTGTATGTTTGGGGTCGTTGTCATGCTGCAGAATAAATTTGGGGCCAATCAGATGCCTCCCTGATGGTATTGCATGATGGATAAGTATCTGCCTGTACTTCTCAGCATTGAGGAGACCATTAATTCTGACCAAATCCCCAACTCCATTTGCAGAAATGCAGCCCCAAACTTGCAAGGAACCTCCACCATGCTTCACTGTTGCCTGCAGACACTCATTCGTGTACCACTCTCCAGCCCTTCGGTGAACAAACTGCCTTCTGCTACAGCCAAATATTTCATATTTTGACTCATCAGTCCAGAGCACCTGCTGCCATTTTTCTGCACCCCAGTTCCTGTGTTTTCGTGCATAGTTGAGTCGCTTGGCCTTGTTTCCACGTCAGAGGTATGGCTTTTTGGCGCTAAGTCTTCCATGAAGACCACTTCTGACCAGACTTCTCCGGACAGTAGATGGGTGTACCAGGGTCCCACTGTTTTCTGCCAATTCTGAGCTGATGGCACTGCTGGACATCTTCCGATTGCGAAGGGAAGTAAGCATGATGTGTCTTTCATCTGCTGCAGTAAGTTTCCTTGGCCGACCACTGCGTCTACTGTCCTCAACGTTGCCCGTTTCCTTGTGCTTCTTCAAAGAGCTTGGACAGCACATCTGGAAACCCCTGTCTGCCTTGAAATTTCTGCCTGGGAGAGACCTTGCTGATGCAGTATAACTACCTTGTGTCTTGTTGCTGTGCTCAGTCTTGCCATGGTGTATGACTTTTGACAGTAAACTGTCTTCAGCAACCTCACCTTGTTAGCTGAGTTTGGCTGTTCCTCACCCAGTTTTATTCCTCCTACACAGCTGTTTCTGTTTCAGTTAATGATTGTGTTTCAACCTACATATTGAATTGATGATCATTAGCACCTGTTTGGTGCTAATGATTGTTTAATCATACACCTGACTATATGCCTACAAAATCCCTGACTTTGTGCAAGTGTACCTAGAAGAATTGATGCTGTTTTGAAGGCAAAGGGTTGTCACACCAAATATGGATTTGTTATAGATTTTTCTTCTGTTCACTCACTTTGCATTTAGTTAATTGATAAATATAATCTATTAACATGTCTATTTTTGAAAGCATTCTTACTTTACAGCATTTTTTCACACCTGCCTAAAACTTTTGCACAGTACTGTATATATATATATATATATATATATATATATATATATATATATATATATATATATATATACTCTGAGCACACTCTTAAACTCAGGGAGATGTTCAGGAGGACATAAAGATGTTTCGGACTCCTGTAAGTGGATCGTTCGTGCACTGGGCTTGCAACGTATCCAGATGACTTTTAATAATCAAGAAATTCACACAGACTCATTCGATTTCAAGTTTTAACGAATCAGAGTAGTATTTGTACCCCTTCTGTTTATTAACTGCTAAAAAATGGATTGAGTAGTTACAGACTACGTCGAATCCCAGCTGACAGGCAAACTGGGCAGTCCTGTGCTTCTAACAGTTGTTAGCATTAATACTTCAGTACATTTATGGTTACAACATGTTTTGCTCTAAGGCTACGCATGCATAAAACTAAAGATGCCCACCGCTAAGTCCTAAAAACCCAATATATCAATCTCATAGACTAAAACATAAGTCATATACCTTATAGCAATGCATCAATATAAGAGAGATATAGATTCCAAATAGTTCTTACCTCCCAAATTATATATGGAAGTGTAGAGTGTGAGGTAAGGACAGGAACTGTCTTCAAAGGCAAAGACTTCTGAACACGACACCAACAGCAATCAGCTTGATCAGAGATCTTCAGAGCATGGATCACACAACTTGTAGTTAGCAAGTTGGTGACACTTGACTAGGATTTGACCTCGGTTTTATAGTTTTTGCCTCGCTTCATGCGTCAGAAGTCTCAATTAAGTCTTAAAAATTAATCAGCCTGAACAGCTCCTGTCCTGCAAGTTAATAACATTTTTAAAACACCCGGTAAATCCCTTCATAAGATTAATTAGCCATCATCCCCTAGTCCATCTTTCCTACATCTCCGAAACATGTAAGGTGAACCTGTGAACTGATGTTATTCTTTCTTGGTACCAGAGAGTTCCTAAACACAGAATGCATGTGAATACAGTGCAAGCATATGAAGAATACATCGAAAGATGTGTTTAATATGTAACACCTATCTCTGTGTAATTATCCCAATCCTTGGGTCAAAATATATATATATACAGTATATATATACACATATATATGTCCCTTTTAACATCAAAAGACATCCTCCTTATTTGATTGGCTTCATTACATGTATAGATGTGGTTTAACGATTAACTAAAACATATTGGATAGGGGCTGGTAGAAGGTTCATAGCAAACTTCAAAGCAGGCAACTATATATCCAAGTATTCTCACTTAAATCCAGTCTATCAGGAACATAGTCAAACTATAACAGTCTCATTGTAGCCATTCAGTGCTTTAAACTAAACATGACCTCTCTCTGTTTTTTTTTTTCTTACAAAAATCCTGTTCAGGTAAGTTCTGAACCACCTGCTTCTCTATCAAGGTCATCCATCACTGATAGAAGACTCTTTTGTAATCATCTTCTCAGATGTGTGGCATTCCATGGTCCTAAGCTATGGCCCCCCTCATCTGTTCCAAGAGATATTTCTTATATGTAATAGATCACTCATTATATAAACCTTGGATTCCAAACCCCCAAACTTCACCCTCCGCCTGGTACTATAAACAAGCAAGGGTTACCAAGATGAATTACCTTCTCTTTGGCAATCCTGCTGTATGCCTGACACAGACTGGTACCATTCTGCTTTGACTGAAATTCTTACTTTAAGTTAATTTCTGCACTAGATTCTCTTAGATCCAAATTCTTATAAACTTTCTGCTAATACACTTCATATTGTTCTGCCTTACAGTAAAATCACAAACCATTATTTCTTATAATTCAATTCTAACTGTCCTTACACTGTTTGGGTTATTTTCATTTTACTTGCCTTTGCTTTACTGGATTGGAATGCGAAGGAGGCTCCATGTATATTTTAGAGATCCTACCCCCTGATAAGAGAGGCTCCAGACTTCAGCATGCTAGCATGAATTTCTATCAATGAACCGTTTACACAGACTCCATCCAATTCCACTAATAACATTGTTAATGGTTACAAAGAATATTTTAAACAATAATACTCAATTCCAGCTGCTGTCCAGCACAGCTACATTTCCACTCTAGAAGTTTCCTTTTGCACCTAAACCAGTTCCTAACTGTGGACGCATGAACACCAGATATACAAATACTGTCAATTCTTGTGAAAATGAATTTCAAGGGACCAGCAAAAAAAAAAATAATAATGATATTCAGTAATTCTGATTATCAGGAGTCTGTTCCAAATGCATGCTGTCAGTTTGTACTGAAGTTACAGTAACACTGAAATCAAATTTCAATTAGTGAAAAGTATTATAAATGTAAAAGTACTGTGCATTTTATTGAAAATACAGTTGTAAGTGAAATTTTATTAAGTGTATATTGCAAATGAACTGCAGTTGAAATGTGCATGTCCCAGCTGCTGTGCTCATTCCTCAGGGTGTGTCTCATAGTGATTCTAGATTCAGGCACATTCTGATCACAGGCATTTTTAAAGCACAGAAGCAAGGCGTCCTCAGCATCAGGTATTGAGCAAATCAGAAACGCTGACGACTTGCATCCAGTTTGCTGTTCACAGGCCTGTATTATTGTATCCCGTTATTTCAGAATGGTTTACAAAGTGCTTGTGGGAATGTTGAAATCTGCAGCAGCATCTTTCTTTTTCTTGTACGGTGCTGCATTATCCATCGCTTTCAGCACCTCCACTTGTCTTCAAGGAGCGCACGTATTTGTGTGAGCAGCATGGCGACTCGAAATGCATCATGGGAACTGTAGTCCCCAAACCGCACTAAAATACAGAACAGAGATGCTAATGTGGATGCAAGTAAATACATTTCCCACAATCCTTTACACTCAGCTGTTTGAACAAGGATGTTTTATTTCATTCACATTTCTTCCCTGGGAAGGCTCCAAAATAATTTGCATCTGCGTTAAATGAATTTGTATTATAAGGAGTAATTTACAATAAGCAATACCGAATGCAGAACTAGTAGTAAGCGTGGCATAGACTCCTCATAATGAGGATGTTGCAGAATGTTTGTGTTGAAAGCATGTGTTGCATCGGTATGTATTTATGTGTACGAATGGTAAATAAATCCCTTACACAATCTATACCCCGCCCCATCTTTATACCCATTACCACACTGCATTGTATATTATCCTGTGCTCTGTAATCTACAGACCCCCATGCTGATTCCATTACCACACTGCATTGTATATTATCCTGTGCTCTGTAATCTACAGACCCCCATGCTGATTCCATTACCACACTGCATTGTATATTATCCTGTGCTCTGTAATCTACAGACCCCCATGCTGATTCCATTACCACACTGCATTGTATATTATCCTGTGCTCTGTAATCTACAGACCCCCATGCTGATTCCATTACCACACTGCATTGTATATTATCCTGTGCTCTGTAATCTACAGACCCCCATGCTGATTCCATTACCACACTGCATTGTATATTATCCTGTGCTCTGTAATCTACAGACCCCCATGCTGATTCCATTACCACACTGCATTGTATATTATCCTGTGCTCTGTAATCTACAGACCCCCATGCTGATTCCATTACCACACTGCATTGTATATTATCCTGTGCTCTGTAATCTACAGACCCCCATGCTGATTCCATTACCACACTGCATTGTATATTATCCTGTGCTCTGTAATCTACAGACCCCCATGCTGATTCCATTACCACACTGCATTGTATATTATCCTGTGCTCTGTAATGGTAGATTCATCCATGACTAGTCGTAGCTAAGATACATTTTCATTTGTTATTTGTCACTGAGTGTAAATACTGCTGTAGGGATAATTGAGTACATTTACAATATTCAATCAAGAATAACCAGCTGATGCATGTAAAGCTCAAGATCCAGAAAATGAAACCCAGTGGAACAATAACACCACGACACTGTTCTATAGATGATCCATTTCATCAACGTGAGCTCAGTGATACGGGTACAAAGGAAGAAAGAACACGTGTATCACAATAATCACAACGTGAAGTTTAGCAATGGATAATATTTAGGTACTGTTTCAGCTTCAATGGAAAATATCAATGATAAGTAAAAGCAACCATTCGATCAATCATCTATATTTGTCATTCTATAATAATAATAATAATAATAATAATAATAATAATAATGTTCTTGTATCAATAAGCAAAATAGCATGAATAACATATGCAAGTAGAATTGTTTCAATATACAGTATGAGTCAGGAAAGAAATATAATCTCAGTAAATTCTAATAGGATATTACAAAATCGTAATTCATTCTTTAGCAATGTGTTGTTTAATTATACATCCTTCAGTTAGAACCCACGACCCTTAAACTGAACACCATTACATGTGTTATTATCCATCCTGTATTCGTTCAAGCACCTGTTACACAATTAACCAGATCGCTTCAAATATTTACACGTCTCATATTGTCAGATTGTTCCATCAGATATTACACTGACCCGTTTCTCTTGTCCAGCGACTTACAGCCACACCCAGTTATACTTTATAACTCTTCATCGTTCTGCAATTCTACATGTATTACATTCCCACATATAGATTCTGTCAATCTCTGCACTCTTTAGCTGAGCTGGGATACTCAATTCTACATGTATTACATTCCCACATATAGATTCTGTCAATCTCTGCACTCTTTAGCTGAGCTGGGATACTCAATTCTACATGTATTACATTCCCACATATAGATTCTGTCAATCTCTGCACTCTTTAGCTGAGCTGGGATACTCAATTCTACATGTATTACATTCCCACATATAGATTCTGTCAATCTCTGCACTCTTTAGCTGAGCTGGGATACTCAATTCTACATGTATTACATTCCCACATATAGATTCTGTCAATCTCTGCACTCTTTAGCTGAGCTGGGATACTCAATTCTACATGTATTACATTCCCACATATAGATTCTGTCAATCTCTGCACTCTTTAGCTGAGCTGGGATACTCAATTCTACATGTATTACATTCCCACATATAGATTCTGTCAATCTCTGCACTCTTTAGCTGAGCTGGGATACTCAATTCTACATGTATTACATTCCCACATATAGATTCTGTCAATCTCTGCACTCTTTAGCTGAGCTGGGATACTCAATTCTACATGTATTACATTCCCACATATAGATTCTGTCAATCTCTGCACTCTTTAGCTGAGCTGGGATACTCAATCTTTATCTTGCAGTCGATGCAGGTTAGAATGAAGTTGTCGTTTGTGGTTCAACGGTTCAACCAGCTTCAGAGGCCGATTTCCTGTAGGATTTGCTTGTATTCCTGGTCATACAACCCAGTCTCGCTCAGTGGATTGGAAAACTCTTGCTGTAAATTTGACCAGTGGCAGCAGGCTGAATAAGTTCATTCATTATTGGTTCAACATTTGTTGACTTTTCCTTTCTTCGATTGCAACCCAGTTAGTCGAGTTTCTCTTTATGTCCTTTTGATTTATTTAAGTTTCTTACAATGTTGATCAAACTATAGGGTGTTCCTGTTGAATATTGGGAAGAGCTCTCGTAAGTCTGTTACCCGTAGCTCTCTCTTCTTACTGAAAACCTAACCCTAGCACAAAGGATTATTCATCTTCAACTTCTCACCTTGGAGTCCAGGTGCAACCCGATCTTGTTTATTCAGGGCTTCCAAAGCTCAGGAATTCAGGAGAGGCGTTCTCCCCCAATACATATTGGTGTTACTATGGTGATCAGGCCATTTCACCTCAAGTCACCATGGCTACCAGGGCCTATTCCTGGTCAGCTCTACAATGTTACACATTTCTCCACTCCCTTGTGCATCTGCAGGTGCCACACAATCACACCACAGTGGAGCCCTTTAACTACTCTTATGGTCCAACACTGCAAAAGAGCAAGAAAGAGTCGGGATAAAACCTGTCTGCGTTTCTGTACCTATGACCCTTGCACATGCTTGCTACACTTGTATTATATGATGCAGTTTCCAAAAAAGTAGGCTAAAACAAAAACATGGACAATGCACTTTGCAAAATTTTCAATCATTGATTTAATTAATTTGTTCTAGAAAAGTGAAAAAATGTACAAGAAAACCCTCCACGCGGTTGTCCAGTAAGGACGGTGCAGTCTTGTCTCTGGGATGCTACATACCGGGGTCGGGATACTCGTTCCCATCAATGTATTTATTTTCAAGTCTATGCAGTTTAAATGCTAAACCCTGAAACTCATTCCCCACACTGAGTTATCAATTTCTCCTGACTCGTCCATCAGATGAGGTGCAGAATAGTTTCCTTTCTGCATATTCCCGCTCCCAGGCACTGACTGCATTGACAGCCTGAGTTAAACTGACAGCAGAGAAGCCTCTTGTGACGGGTCCACGTCTCCACCCACTTTCTGAAACAATCAGAGTGCAAGTTGTTGAAGAGCATTTTGACCATTTAAAATTCAAGCTCTTAGAGCGATACACAAAACAGTAAATTACACAGGAACTCATAATGCAAGGTTAAGGTTTCGTTCTGAATGAACATGGGCGTTGTCTCCGGTGTGAATTCGCTGGTGTGATTTCAGAGTTCCTGACTGACGGAAGTGCTTGCCACAGTCAGAGCAGCCATACGGTTTCTCTCCTGTGTGAATTTGTTGGTGTGTATGAAGGTTGGGTTTAAAACGGAAACTCTTTCCACAGTCAGAGCAGCAATACGGTTTCTCTCCTGTATGAATTCGCTGGTGTGCTTTCAGGGATACTGTGTGACTGAAACTCTTCCCACAGTCAGAGCAGCAATACGGTTTCTCTCCTTTGTGAATTCGCTGGTGTGTTTTCAGGGATTCTGTGTGGCTGAAACTCTTCCCACAGTCAGAGCAGATATATGGTTTTCTAGTGTGAAGTAGCTGGTGTTTTTCATGGCTCCTGACTGCCTGAAATTCTTCCCACAGTCAGAGCAGCATACGGTTTCTCTCCTGTGTGAATTTGCTGGTGTGTTTTCAGGTGTCCTGACTGACTGAAACTCTTTCCACAGTCAGAGCAGCGATACGGTTTCTCTCCTGTATGAATTCGCTGGTGTGCTTTCAGGGATACTGTGTGACTGAAACTCTTCCCACAGTCAGAGCAGAGATATGGTTTCTCTCCAGTGTGAATTCGCTGGTGTGTTTTCATGGCTCCTGAATGGCTGAATCTCTTCCCACAGTCAGAGCAGCAATACGGTTTCTCTCCTTTGTGAATTCGCTGGTGTGTTTTCAGGGATTCTGTGTGGCTGAAACTCTTCCCACAGTCAGAGCAGATATATGGTTTTCTAGTGTGAATTGGCTGGTGTTTTTCATGGCTCCTGACTGCACTGAAATTCTTCCCACAGTCAGAGCAGCAAAATGGTTTCTCTCCAGTGTGAATTCGCTGGTGTCTTTTCAAGTGTCCTGACTGAATGAAACTCTTCCCACAGTCAGAGCAGCAATACGGTTTCTCTCCTGTGTGAATTAGCTGGTGTGTTATCAGGGTTCCTGAACCCTGAAACTCTTCCCACAGTCAGAGCAGGAATACGGTTTCTCTCCTGTGTGAATTCGCTGGTGTGCTTTCATGTCTCCTGACCTACTGAAACTCTTCCCACAGTCAGAGCAGTGGTACGGTTTCTCTCCTGTGTGAATTTGCTGGTGTATTTTAAAATGCCCTAACTGGGTGAAACCTTTCCCACAGTCAGGATATTCTCCACCGCCCGCCCTCGCTTTAGCTGCTGGACTGGAACCTGGAAAATATGAACAGGAAAGAAAGTAAGAGGGGCTGCTTGTAGGCTTAGGGCATGTGGCTAGGTGGTGAAGTGGATTAAAGTATGTGCATTTTAGCTGTGGGGTTTGCTCTGGGTTACATCAGTTTAAAAATGCAAAGTTAAACAAAGCCTTTATGTGTGAAAGCAAAGTCAGTAAAGACTGATGTTGGTGAAACCGAGCCCTGGGATCAAAATCTGACTTAGAAGTTCTCTTGTAATGTTTCAGGTCTATTGCCCCTGATAAACCCACAACAACTGCACAAACTGTTTCATTTTACAAAAAGTGCAAACAGAAACAAAAAAAATAAGAGAAACAAAACAGCTGTATTGCTGGTTTCTTAGCTTCTTTTAATAACTGGTTACTTCTAAGCTGCCGTGCATAAGGCTACCTGTCAAGCAAATACAAAAAAAAAAAGCTTATTACTGTTGATGTTGATTTAGAAAGTGAGTTCCGATGTTTCTTAAGAAAATTTACAAAGTCCTTTTCTTCAATTAATAATAGGTTTATTATAATACATGCAGGGAATCATGTCCCAATACAGAACAGACAGATGTCTGTTCTGTTGTGAATCAGCAATAAAAGAAGCAGCGAAAAAGAAGTCAAAGGCTTCTTGCTTTCGAGTCCAGATAAGTGTAGTTTATTGAAGATAAAAGTTCTGAGTTGCAAAGTTACAACCAGAATTCTTAAGGGTTGCATGGTGACAACAGCACGGATCAGAGCAATACAAAGAACATTTCAGTATTCTCAGTTTAAATGCAGTCTTTCAGTGACATCATGATTTTTCTTTAAACCAATCAGACAAAGACACAAATCTCTTATCACTTGGTTAATTGTCCATTGTCCTAACCCTAGCTTCCAAGCATCTGGTTTAATCCAGTTTCTCTTTGAAGTAGCTCGTTTTATAACCCTCCAGTCTCTAAATATGTTTAACAATTGGAGGTGAGGTGTTGGTACCTCTAACACAAAAAAATGATCCATCCTAAATGGCAAATGCCTTCCTTGTTAGAACTGGACATCAAAGGAGAGGCCAACAACTATTTCAGATTGTCTTGGAGCCTTGTCCTAGCAAAGATAAAAGATCTTTATCACCTTACTGTCTAACTAGGAATTTAACCGGAATCTGACTTAATGTTAAACCCATTCTGCGAGTTGTATTCTAAGACCAAACATTAATTTATATCTAAATAAAATGTTCCAACAACTGAGCTGTGAATATCTCGTTTTCAGCTAAATATGGCGCTCATTTTCACTGCATTCTCTCAGGTACAGCTAACCATAGATATTCTATTTACTTCTATTCTTTTAAATAGAATATCTTTGAGCTAACCTTGGAAGTATTTATGTAAGTCAAAGGTCAAACGGCATTCAAACATTGAAACTCAAGTCACTATTGAAACCATCTTTTAAAAGCGTAGCAATGTTCTGTAAAAGTGTTGGCTGCAAAACGGAAGCAGACAAAAATTGATTTTTTTAAAACAATTTTGAGCGACAAATTCAGCGACATTTTCAAGTTTTGTAAACCTTTTAAAATGATGTTGACATACTCTTGAAAAGAAACGTGCATTTTCCATATTTTGCTGCCTTTAAATCAATAAATCGTACACACGGGAGGCAACCCTTAAATTTCTAATATTTCATTGAAATAATGATGAAGTTTTAAAACCAAATGTCTTCAAATTATTAGTAAATTGTAACATCATGTATGCCACTAACTCAAAAGAGCTAACAGTGAGAAACCCTGAATGCAGCAGAAAGCACCTGAATCCTCATGCAGGTACAGTACGAGCACGTGAAGGTCTTTCTATGGGAATGGGTTAAACATGCTTGTGATAATAACAGGTGAAGAGTTTGCTGAAGCATTATTGTGTTTATTACACTGTGTATGTACAGTAATACAGTTGTTTAGTGTTCAAATAATTTTGTCATTTTACCTTTAGGTCAGTATTCAATGTTTTATAGTAACTCTCTAATCCGGCACCACTTTCCAGTCCCAAGCGATGCAGGATTGGACAGGTTTTAAAATAATCTAACCAATATGCTCCCTCCCTCTCAACCACACTGTGGATATCACGCAATCTAGAATGACAATGTCACAGCTACTGGGAGTCACTCACCTGCTAGACTGCATTCTGAATGGGAGCGCCGTCTTCCTTTCCACCTTCTTGCGTGCTGTTGGGAGAGCCTTCCTCTCCAGCCTTGCTCTCTCACGCAGATTCTCTCCAGCACCACGCTACACTCCCGCAGGTGTACAGGCTCCAGCTCAGGGATGTTTGGTTTGAAGTCCTCAGATTCTTCCTTCCCTGGTTCCATGTGGTCAAACTCAACTTCAGGGGGCTCCTGTTTAATACGGACAGTTTCCAGCACCTCCTCTTGTTTCACAGGAAGGGGTTCTTCTGTCTGGGGATCTCCAAATCATTGTGCTCAGCTTTAATCTCAGAGACCTCTGGCTGACTGCTGTCACATTGCATCTCACAGAGCTCCTGTTTAATGGGGAGGGAAGCCAGCCCAGAGAACTCCACTCTAATGGGGATAAGTTCAAGTTTAGGGAACTCCTCTTTAATCAGGACAGATTCCATCTTCACACTGTCCATGGCAGGACACGGGATTCTGTTTAGTAGCTGCTGAAAAAATAATGATGTATCAATTTAAGTACAGTGTTATGAAGGGCATTCAAGGGACAAATGCAATCTGGCACTATAGCAGTAGTGGCTTTACTATTGAAGGAACACAGAATTTCTTGTAATAAATTTATAATATCATAGGATTTTATCTGTTGAAAAAGTTTAACCCTTTGCGGCCATATGTTGGACCAGGTCCGACATTACAATTTTCCCTTTCCGGTCAAAAGACGTCATCATCAAAAGACGTCAAGCGCAGGTCTCTAGTCGTTTTTCTCAGGAAAAAGCAGAGAAAAGCTTTCAATGGCTGAATGAGACCGATAGCAGCAGGGAAAAAAAAAAGGAGGCGGATCTGAGCAATACAGATAATCCCTTCACCACAGACATAACACGGAGATAAACAAACAAGATGCCTGCTTCCGCATCCAGCGCTCAAAGAATATCACAGACATTTGCCAAGCTTTTTGAGACGTTACAGTAATAAAATAATGCCAAATGCATACTGTGAGTTTCTATTGAAGCTACAGTAACACTGAAATCAAATTTCATTGACAGTACAATGAAAAGTATTATAAATGTAGTAGTACTGTGCATTTTATTGACAATACGGTTGTAAGAGAGCTTGCAGCAGGACAGCAGGAGAGAGCCCTGCACACTATTAGCGAGGGCAGGGCAAAGCCTGTAAAATGACCAGCCCCTACGTAGAAAATGCATTGTTCATTTACATTTATTTAGAACATGTAGTTTATGTATTGATCAAAATCAACGTGTGTACTCAGGGGCGTGCGCAATAAACATCTGAACGCAATTGGGGAGACACATTAAACAAACAAAACAAAAAAACATATATATATATATATATATATATATAAAATGTGTGTGTTGATATGGTTATATAAATAAATAGCATTGCACTCGCCATTTCAATGAAAGTCCATACGCTGTGGAGCTTTTTATCACTGAAACATCTTTCTGCAGTTGCAGCTGTAACAGGTAGCGCGGCCCAAAGCACCTGTAGGTGGAATACATCAGGATACAGAAGTCCAGGTCATGTTCTTTACAGAGCTTCATGAGTTCTGACAAAGACATTGCATTGTCCGATTCCCGAGCATTAAAACAGGCTCAATGTGGTGTACGAATAAATCACACTGCATTTCAGAACTCTGCATTGAAGCTCTTGATTCAGCTTCACAAGTGCTTTCCCTTTAGTATATTAACAGTTTTCAGTTTAGCATAAAATAGCATCATTTATAAAATGTGCGGTTTATCCACTAATTGTACTACTACAGCTGGACTCAAACATTAAAGGGACACAAGCGCCAGTCCTTAACTGCACGTTATTATTATTATTACTTATTTCTTATTGGGGGACATGCGAAACCAAGTACACACACATCCATAACTGCACTTTATGAGGAAATACGTTTAGTGTGTGAGTGTCAGTGACAGAAAGGGCAGAAATCAATATTTTGGAGATGATTATTGGAGGAGCCAGTGCCTCTGCTTGCCCCCCCTTGTGCACGCCCCTGCATGTACTAAATATTTGAAGATGCACTAAATAGTGTGTTTCTGACCCGGATGGCCTTCCACACGTATGTGTGTGTGCGTGCGTGTGTGCTTGCGTGCGTGCGTGAGTACTAAAAGCATATCGAACACCCGACAATGCCTTCATATTTTGTGTACAGATCAGTAAGGAATTTTTTATTTTTTAATTCAGTAAAGACCTTTTTATAATAAAGACCTTCAAACGTGCCCACGTTATAGTGTTAGTTTAATGTAAGCACAAGTTAAGTGTGTGCAGGGTGTCTCCATATCAAAGGCTGGACTCGCTGCGAGTGGTTCATTCTGACACAGCTTAAACTGGGCAAAATAACAAATGTTATATAAATAGAGTTACTTCAGCATTGATTTTGCCACATCCCTGTGTTATTACAGAATGTCTAATTAATACTAATTAAAAAGCCCATTAATACTCACTATATACTGTAAAAAGCCTATCGTGCTGAAAAGCCTGTATAACAGTATATGTTATGTTAATGACGTCCCAGGTCATGTTATTTTGCGGTACATGTTAAAACGTGGTACACCATGTACTGCGCTTGCCCGGGCTGTGCAAATAATTTTAGCTCAGAAAACGCCCATCTGAACAAATACAAAGTACTGTTCGACCTTTAAAGTTCATTTTAATTTTTTTTACCAATTCAGCAAATATGTGACTAACTGATAAGCAACAAATTGTGTTATCTAACATTGTAAACAAATACCATTTTGTGGGTGAACTACAGTTTGTCTTATTCCTAGTGATTTGTCTAGCAGTCAATCACAACACTGACAGCGTACCATTTTTTGATACCAGTATCACATTCTGATGATGTACCACTTTCTGAACCTACACTGGTTTTCAGCCACTTCCTGTAGCGCGACACACTCTAAATACCTTTTGTCAAAATAACCTAAAACAACCGCGTCTATATCATTTAGTTTATGACATCTGAGGTTAATAAATAAATCACATTAAAAAAATAGGGTAATCAAGAACATGATGTTTTATAAAGTGATTAACACAGACAGACGTGCTTATTTCTCAGCGCGCAATGCGTTTTCATGTAGTTTATATTCAATATGAATCTGCAATTCCGTGTAGTTTCGTACAGTAGCTGTTCAGTTCAGTCGGGATTTAGCCCAGACACTGGGAGAGCAGCGAGAGGTTGCAAGCATCCGAGTTCAGCAGCTTAAACCACATCAACAACGCACTGACATTACTAGCTACCCATGACGAGAACATCACATACCTGTGCTGCACAAAAAACACTGACCCTGCTGAAAAACCTGCGACTAACAGTAATACAGCAGCAGGCAGAGGCTTCCTGTCCCGTTAGATTTTTTGTCACAGGTCTGAGTTGAATGGAAATTGAATCGGCCTTGCTGAGGAGACCCGCCATGGCTTGTTCATTCAGGATCTGCAACACCACTGCGTCGCAAACAACAAAACAGGAATTAAAAACAACATGGAACTTACTTTGTTTTTTTCTGTCGTCCACTCCTTGTCAAGTGGTGCGCAACAAAATGTTAAATAAATTAAAAACAACTTTGCGGAGCTCAATCGTTTTTTTCTTTTAAATTTCTGGCGTTTGTTGTTGTTCTTCTTCTCTTTGAAAAGACGCGGAGGTATGACGCAGCCCGGTTTGGGGGATGGAACTGCTTCACAGTCTCGCGTTTTGATTGGTTTTTGTCTGTCGGAGGAATATGACGTCAACACATTGTGATCAGTGAGAGAGAGCGAGCGCGCAGCTTTCCAGAACCATTCAAATATAATGTGGTATTTTGCTGTACTAATATAACAAACTATGGGTGACTATTACTTTATATAAATGATCATGTTATGCACGAATGTAAGAATTGGCTTTCTGTGGTGATGTAATTTTTTTCTTTCAAATAGCATATATCTAAAATCGTTTTGTGTGATTTATTTTGTTGCAAATATATATCCTGCCCACTATTACAGTTTTGTTACAGGATTCATGAGTTTATCTCCAATGTGGTTTAATCACAGTTTAAAGGCTACGTCTCAGATTCTGCGCCGCTCTGCTGTTCTGGATTCAGTCCAGTTTATGGGATGTTCTGCTCTTACAGTTTCTAGGTCATGCTCAAAATTTACCATAAAAATGTACACCAGAACTGGACCGAGAATTCATTTAAGAGTAACCCTTAGTACATGAATCAAAGTGAATGTATTTTTTGACACTCACATTTAAAAGCTTATTTATTATTTATTATTTATTTATTTATATTTATTAAATAAATAAAATAAATAAATAAGCTTTAAAAAAAACTACACTGCACTGACATATATATATGTAGAGAGAGAGAGAGAGAGAGAGAGAGAGAGAGAGCCATTGGTGACTTTCACGCGATTTGATTGGCTCTTGTAATGCTTGATTGCATATTTCCCGATTACCCCTTGTTCTCTATTCATTGCTTTCATTCCCCTTAACTCGAAAGCTACTTGTTTATATATATATATATATATATATATATATATATATATATATATATATATATATATATATATATATATATACACAGTACTGTGCAAAAGTTTTAGGCAGGTGTGAAAAAATGCTGTAAAGTAAGAATGCTTTCAAAAATAGACATGTTAATAGATTATATTTATCAATTAACTAAATGCAAAGTGAGTGAACAGAAGAAAAATCTAAATCAAATCCATATTTGGTGTGACCACCCTTTGCCTTCAAAACAGCATCAATTCTTCTAGGTACACTTGCACAAAGTCAGGGATTTTGTAGGCATATAGTCAGGTGTATGATTAAACAATTATACCAAACAGGTGCTAATGATCATCAATTCAATATGTAGGTTGAAACACAATCATTAACTGAAACAGAAACAGCTGTGTAGAAGGAATAACACTGAGTGAGTAACAGCCAAACTCAGCTAACAAGGTGAGGTTGCTGAAGACAGTTTACTGTCAAAAGTCATACACCATGGCAAGACTGAGCACAGCAACAAGACACAAGGTAGTTATACTGCATCAGCAAGGTCTCTCCCAGGCAGAAATTTCAAGGCAGACAGGGGTTTCCAGATGTGCTGTCCAAGCTCTTTTGAAGAAGCACAGAAGCGGGCAACGTTGAGGACCGTGAGACGCAGTGGTCGGCCAAGGAAACTTACTGCAGCAGATGAAAGACACATCATGCTTACTTCCCTTCGCAATCGGAAGATGTCCAGCAGTGCCATCAGCTCAGAACTGCAGAAAACAGTGGGACCCTGGTACACCCATCTACTGTCCGGAGAAGTCTGGTCAGAAGTGGCCTTCATGGAAGACTTGCGGCCAAAAGCCATACCTCCGACGTGGAAACAAGGCCAAGTGACTCAACTATGCATGAAAACACAGGAACTGGGGTGCAGAAAAATGGCAGCAGGTGCTCTGGACTGATGAGTCAAAATATGAAATATTTGGCTGTAGCAGAAGGCAGTTTGTTCGCCGAAGGGCTGGAGAGCATACACGAATGAGTGTCTGCAGGCAACAGTGAAGCATGGTGGAGGTTCCTTGCAAGTTTGGGGCTGCATTTCTGCAAATGGAGTTGGGGATTTGGTCAGAATTAATGGTCTCCTCAATGCAGAGAAGTACAGGCAGATACTTATCCATCATGCAATACCATCAGGGAGGCATCTGATTGGCCCCAAATTTATTCTGCAGCATGACAACGACCCCAAACATACAGCGAAAGTCATTAAGAACTATCTTCAGCGTAAAGAAGAACAAGGAGTCCTGGAAGTGATGGTATGGCCCCCACAGAGCCCTGATCTCAACATCATCGAGTTTGTCTGGGATTACATGAAGATGGAGAAGCAACTGAGGCTGCCTAAATCCACAGAAGAACTGTGGTTAGTTCTCCAAGATGTTTGGGCCAACCTACCTGCCCAGTTCCTTCAAAAACTGTGTGCAAGTGTACCTAGAAGAATTGATGCTTGATGCTGTTTTGAAGGCAAAGGGTGGTCACACCAAATATGGATTTGATTTAGATTTTTCTTCTGTTCACTCACTTTGCATTTAGTTAATTGATAAATATAATCTATTAACATGTCTATTTTTGAAAGCATTCTTACTTTACAGCATTTTTTCACACCTGCCTAAAACTTTTGCACAGTACTGTATGTCCCTTTTAACATCAAAAGACATCCTCCTTATTTGATTGGCTTCATTACATGTATAGATGTGGTTTAACGATTAACTAAAACATATTGGATAGGGGCTGGTAGAATGTTCATAGCAAACTTCAAAGCAGGCAACTATATATCCAAGTATTCTCACTTAAATCCAGTCTATCAGGAACATAATCAAACTATAACAGTCTCATTGTAGCCATTCAGTGCTTTAAACTAAACATGACCTCTCTCTGTTTTTTTTTCTTACAAAAATCCTGTTTAGGTAAGTTCTGAACCACCTGCTTCTCTATCAAGGTCATCCATCATTGATAGAAGACTCTTTTGTAATCATCTTCTCAGATGTATGGCATTCCATGGTCCTATGCTATAGCCCACCTCATTTGTTCCAAGAGATATTTCTTATATGTAATAGATCACTCATTATATAAACCTTGGATTCCAAACCCCCAAACTTCACCCTCCGCCTGGTACTATAAACAACCAAGGGTTACCAAGATGAATTACCTTCTCTTTGGCAAGCCTGCTGTATGCCTGACACAGACTGGTACCATTCTATTCTGAGGAAATTCTTACTTGAAGTTAATTTCTGCACTAGATTCTCTTAGTTCCAAATTCTTATAAACTTTCTGCTAATACACTTCATATTGTTCTGCCTTACAGTAAAATCACAAACCATTATTTCTTATAATTCAATTCTAACTGTCCTTACACTGTTTGGGTTATTTTCATTTTACTTGCCTTTGCTTTACTGGATTGGAATGCGAAGGAGGCTCCATGTATATTTTAGAGATCCTACTCCCTGATAAGAGAGAGGCCCCAGACTTCAACATGCTAGCATGAATTTCTATCAATGAACCGTTTTACACAGACTCCATCCAATTCCACTAATAACATTGTTACTGGTTACAAAGAATATTTTAAACAATAATACTCAATTCCAGCTGCTGTCCAGCACAGCTACATTTCCACTCCAGAAGTTTCCTTTTTGCACCTAAACCAGTTCCTAACTGCGGACGCGCATGTACACCAGATATACAAATACTGTCAATTCTTGTGAAAATGAATTTCAAAGGACCAGCAAAAAAAATAAATAATAATAATGATCTTCAGTAATTCTGATTATCAGGAGTCTGTTCCGAATGCATACTGTCAGTTTGTACTGAAGTTACAGTAACACTGAAATCAAATTTCAATTACACTACAGTGAAAAGTATTATAAATGTAAAAGTACTGTGCATTTTATTGAAAATACAGTTGTAAGTGAAATTTTAATAAGTGTATATTGCAAATGAACTGCAGTTGAAATGTGCATGTCCCAGCTGCTGTGCTCATTCCTCAGGGTGTGTCTCATAGTGATTCTAGATTCAGGCACATTCTGATCACAGGCATTTTTAAAGCACAGAAGCAAGGCGTCCTCAGCATCAGGTATTGAGCAAATCAGAAACGCTGACGACTTGCATCCAGTTTGCTGTTCACAGGCCTGTATTATTGTATCCCGTTATTTCAGAACGGTTTACAAAGTGCTTGTGGGAATGTTGAAATCTGCAGCAGCATCTTTCTTTTTCTTGTACGGTGCTGCATTATCCATCGCTTTCAGCACCTCCACTTGTCTTCAAGGAGCGCACGTATTTGTGTGAGCAGCATGGCAACTTGAAATGCATCATGGGAACTGTAGTCCCCAAACGACACTAAAATACAGAACAGAGATGCTAATGTGGGTGCAAGTGAATACATTTCCCACAATCCTTTACACTCAGCTGTTTGAACAAGGATGTTTTATTTTATTCACATTTCTTCCCTGGGAAGGCTCCAAAATAATTTGCATCTGTGTTAAATGAATTTGTATTATAAGGAGTAATTTACAATAAGCAATACCGAATGCAGAACTAGTAGTAAGCGATGGCATAGACTCCTCATAATGTGGATGTTGCAGAATGTTTGTGTGTGAAAGCATGTGTTGCATCGGTATGTACAGTACTGTGCAAAAGTTTTAGGCAGGTGTGAAAAAATGCTGTAAAGTAAGAATGCTTTCAAAAATAGACATGTTAATAGATTATATTTATCAATTAACTAAATGCAAAGTGAGTGAACAGAAGAAAAATCTAAATCAAATCCATATTTGGGTGAGCACCCTTTGCCTTCAAAACAGCATCAAGCATCAATTCTTCTAGGTACACTTGCACAGTTTTGAAGGAACTCGCAGGTAGGTGTATGAATGGTAAATAAATCCCTTACACAATCTATACCCCCCATCTTATACCACACTGCATTGTATATTATCCTGTGCTCTGTAATCTACAGACCCCCATGCTGATTCCATTACCACACTGCATTGTATATTATCCTGTGCTCTGTAATCTACAGACCCCCATGCTGATTCCATTACCACACTGCATTGTATATTATCCTGTGCTCTGTAATCTACAGACCCCCATGCTGATTCCATTACCACACTGCATTGTATATTATCCTGTGCTCTGTAATCTACAGACCCCCATGCTGATTCCATTACCACACTGCATTGTATATTATCCTGTGCTCTGTAATCTACAGACCCCCATGCTGATTCCATTACCACACTGCATTGTATATTATCCTGTGCTCTGTAATCTACAGACCCCCATGCTGATTCCATTACCACACTGCATTGTATATTATCCTGTGCTCTGTAATCTACAGACCCCCATGCTGATTCCATTACCACACTGCATTGTATATTATCCTGTGCTCTGTAATCTACAGACCCCCATGCTGATTCCATTACCACACTGCATTGTATATTATCCTGTGCTCTGTAATCTACAGACCCCCATGCTGATTCCATTACCACACTGCATTGTATATTATCCTGTGCTCTGTAATCTACAGACCCCCCATGCTGATTCCATTACCACACTGCATTGTATATTATCCTGTGCTCTGTAATCTACAGACCCCCCCCCATGCTGATTCCATTACCACACTGCATTGTATATTATCCTGTGCTCTGTAATCTACAGACCCCCCATGCTGATTCCATTACCACACTGCATTGTATATTATCCTGTGCTCTGTAATCTACAGACCCCCTCCCCCACCATGCTAATTCCATTACCACACTGCATTGTATATTATCCTGTGCTCTGTAATCTACAGACCCCCCATGCTGATTCCATTACCACACTGCATTGTATATTATCCTGTGCTCTGTAATCTACAGACCCCCCATGCTGATTCCATTACCACACTGCATTGTATATTATCCTGTGCTCTGTAATCTACAGACCCCCCATGCTAATTCCATTACCACACTGCATTGTATATTATCCTGTGCTCTGTAATGGTAGATTAATCCATGACTAGTCGTAGCTAAGATACATTTTCATTTATTTGTCACTGAGTGTAAATACTGCTGTAGGGATAATTGAGTACATTTACAATATTCAATCAAGAATAACCAGCTAAAGCTAAGTAAAAGCAACCATTCGATCAATCATCTATATTTGTCATTCTATAATAATAAATAATAATAATGTTCTTGTATCAATAAGCAAAATAGCATGAATAACATATGCAAGTACAATTGTTTCAATATACAGTATGAGTCAGGAAAGAAATATAATCTCAGTAAAGCTGAGCTGGGATACTCAATTCTACATGTATTACATTCCCACATATAGATTCTGTCAATCTCTGCACTCTTTAGCTGAGCTGGGATACTCAATTCTACATGTATTACATTCCCACATATAGATTCTGTCAATCTCTGCACTCTTTAGCTGAGCTGGGATACTCAATTCTACATGTATTACATTCCCACATATAGATTCTGTCAATCTCTGCACTCTTTAGCTGAGCTGGGATACTCAATTCTACATGTATTACATTCCCACATATAGATTCTGTCAATCTCTGCACTCTTTAGCTGAGCTGGGATACTCAATCTTTGTCTTGCAGTCGATGCAGGTTAGAATGAAGTTGTCGTTTGTGGTTCAACGTTCCAGCTTCAGAGGCTGATTTCCTGTAGGATTTGCTTGTATTGCTGGTCACACAACCCAGTCTCGCTCAGTAGATAGGAAAACTCTTGCTGTAAATTTGACCAGTGGCAGCAGGCTGAATAAGTTCATTCATTATTGGTTCAACATTCGTTGACTTTTCCTTTCTTCGATTGCAACCCAGTTGGTAGAGTTTCTCTTTATGTCCTTTTGATTTATTTAACTTTCTTACAATGTTGATCAAACTATAGGGTGTTCCTGTTGAATATTGGGAAGAGCTCTCGTAAGGCTGTTACCCGTAGCTCTCTCTTCTTACTGAAAACCTAACCCTAGCACAAAGGATTATTCATCTTCAACCTCTCACCTTGGAGTCCAGGTGCAACCCGATCTTGTTTATTCAGGGCTTCCAAAGCTCAGGAATTCAGGAGAGGCGTTCTCCCCCAATACATATTGGTGTTACTATGGTGACCAGGCCATTTCACCTCAAGTCACCATGGCTACCAGGGCCTATTCCTGGTCAGCTCTACAATGTTACACATTTCTCCACTCCCTTGTACATCTGCAGGTGCCACACAATCATACCACAGTGGAGCCCTTTAACTACTCTTATGGTCCACTGCAAAAGAGCAAGAAAGAGCCGGGATAAAACCTGTCTGAGTTTCTGCACCTATGACAAGTACACATGCTTGCTACACTTATATTATATGATGCAGTTTCCAAAAAAGTAGGCTAAAATAAAAACATGGACAATGCACATTGCAAAATTTTCAATCATTGATTTAATTAATTTGTTCTAGAAAAGTGAAAAAATGTACAAGAAAACCCTCCAGATGGTTGTCCAGTAAGGACGGTGCAGTCTTGTCTCTGGGATGCTACATACCGGGGTCGGGATACTCGTTCCCATCAATGTATTTATTTTCAAGTCTATGCAGTTTAAATGCTAAACCCTGAAACTCATTCCCCACACTGAGTTATCAATTTCTCCTGACTCGTCCATCAGATGAGGTGCAGAATAGTTTCCTTTCTGCATATTCCCGCTCCCAGGCACTGACTGCATTGACAGCCTGAGTTAAACTGACAGCAGAGAAGCCTCTTGTGACGTGTCCGCGTCTCCACCCACTTTCTGACACAATCAGAGTGCAAGTTGTTGAAGAGCATTTTGACCATTTAAAATTCAAGCTCTCAGAGCGATACGCAAAACAGTAAATTACACAGGAACTCATAATGCAAGGTTAAGGTTTCATTCTGAATGAACATGGGCGTTGTCTCCGGTGTGAATTTGCTGGTGTGATTTCAGAGCTCCTGCCTGACGGAAGTGTTTGCCACAGTCAGAGCACCAATACGGTTTCTCTCCTGTATGAGTTCGTTGGTGTACTTGAAGGTCATTTTAGCATCGGAAACACTTCCCACAGTAAGAGCAGCATACGGTTTCTCTCCTGTGTGAATTTGTTGGTGTGTATGAAGGTTGGTTTTAAACTGAAACTCTTCCCACAGTCAGAGCAGCCATACGGTTTCTCTCCTGTATGAATTCGCTGGTGTGCTTTCAGGGATACTGTGTGACTGAAACTCTTCCCACAGTCAGAGCAGAGATATGGTTTCTCTCCAGTGTGAATTCGCTGGTGTCTTTTCAGGTGTCCTGACTGAATGAAACTCTTCCCACAGTCAGAGCAGCAATACGGTTTCTCTCCTTTGTGAATTCGCTGGTGTGTTTTCAGGGATTCTGTGTGGCTGAAACTCTTCCCACAGTCAGAGCAGATATATGGTTTCTCTCCAGTGTGAAGTCGCTGGTGTTTTTCATGGCTCCTGACTGACTGAAATTCTTCCCACAGTCAGAGCAGCAATACGGTTTCTCTCCTTTGTGAATTCGCTGGTGTGTTTTCAGGGATTCTGTGTGGCTGAAACTCTTCCCACAGTCAGAGCAGATATATGGTTTTCTAGTGTGAATTCGCTGGTGTTTTTTCATGGCTCCTGACTGACTGAAATTCTTCCCACAGTCAGAGCAGCAAAATGGTTTCTCTCCAGTGTGAATTCGCTGGTGTCTTTTCAGGTGTCCTGACTGAATGAAACTCTTCCCACAGTCAGAGCAGCAATACGGTTTCTCTCCTGTGTGAATTCGCTGGTGTGTTATCAGGGTTCCTGATGACCCTGAAACTCTTCCCACAGTCAGAGCAGGAATACGGTTTCTCTCCTGTGTGAATTCGCTGGTGTGCTTTCATGTCTCCTGACCTGACTGAAACTCATCCCACAGTCAGAGCAGTGATACGGTTTCTCTCCTGTGTGAATTTGCTGGTGTGTTTTCAGGTGTCCTAACTGGGTGAAACCTTTCCCACAGTCAGGATATTCTCCACCGCCCGCCCTCGCTTTAGCTGCTGGACTGGAACCTGAAAAATATGAACAGGAAAGAAAGTAAGAGGGGCTGCTTGTAGGCTTAGGGCATGTGGCTAGGTGGTGGAGTGGATTAAAGTATGTGGATTTTAGCTGTGGGGTTTGCTCTGGGTTACATCAGTTTAAAAATGCAAAGTTAAACAAAGCCTTTATGTGTGAAAGCAAAGTCAGTAAAGACTGATGCTGGTGAAACCGAGCCCTGGGATCAAAATCTGACTTAGAAGTTCTCCTGTAATGTTTCAAGTCTATTGCCCCTGATAAACCCACAACAACTGCACAAACTGTTTCATTTTACAAAAAGTGCAAACAGAAACAAAAAAAATAAGAGAAACAAAACAGCTGTATTGCTGGTTTCTTAGCTTCTTTAATAACTGGTTACTTCTAAGCTGCCGTGCATAAGGCTACCTGTCAAGCAAATACAAAAAAAAAAAGCTTATTACTGTTGATGTTGATTTAGAAAGTGAGTTCGATGTTTCTTAAGAAAATTTACAAAGTCCTTTTCTTCAATTAATAATAGGTTTATTATAATACATGCAGGGAATCATGTCCCAATACAGAACAGACAGATGTCTGTTCTGTTGTGAATCAGCAATAAAAGAAGCAGCGAAAAAGAAGTCAAAGGCTTCTTGCTTTCGAGTCCAGATAAGTGTAGTTTATTGAAGATAAAAGTTCTGAGTTGCAAAGTTACAACCAGAATTCTTAAGGGTTGCATGGTGACAACAGCACGGATCAGAGCAATCCAAAGCACATTTCAGTATTCTCAGTTTAAATGCAGTCTTTCAGTGACATCATGATTTTTCTTTAAACCAATCAGACAAAGACACAAATCTCTTATCACTTGGTTAATTGTCCATTGTCCTAACCCTAGCTTCCAAGCATCTGGTTTAATCCAGTTTCTCTTTGAAGTAGCTCGTTTTTATAACCCTCCAGTCTCTAAATATGTTTAACAATTGGAGGTGAGGTGTTGGTACCTCTAACACAAAAAAATGATCCATCCTAAATGGCAAATGCCTTCCTTGTTAGAACTGGACATCAAAGGAGAGGCCAACAACTATTTCAGATTGTCTTGGAGCCTTGTCCTAGCAAAGATAAAAGATCTTTATCACCTTACTGTCTAACTAGGAATTTAACCGAATCTGACTTAATGTTAAACCCATTCTGCGAGTTGTATTCTAAGACCAAACATTAATTTATATCTAAATAAAATGTTCCAACAACTGAGCTGTGAATACCTCGTTTTCAGCTAAATATGGCCGCTCATTTTCACTGCATTCTCTCAGGTACAGCTAACCATAGATATTCTATTTACTTCTATTCTTTTAAATAGAATATCTTTGAGCTAACCTTGGAAGTATTTGCGGTAAGTCAAAGGTCAAACGGCATTCAAACATTGAAACTCAAGTCACTATTGAAACCATCTTTTAAAAACGTAGCAATGTTCTGTAAAAGTGTTGGCTGCAAAACGGAAGCAGACAAAAATTGATTTTTTTAAAACAATTTTGAGCGACAAATTCAGCGACATTTTCAAGTTTTGTAAACCTTTTAAAATGATGTTGACATACTCTTGAAAAGAAACGTGCATTTTCCATATTTTGCTGCCTTTAAATCAATAAATCGTACACACGGGAGGCAACCCTTAAATTTCTAATACTTCATTGAAATAATGATGAAGTTTTAAAACCAAATGCCTTCAAATTATTACTAAATTGTAACATCATGTATGCCACTAACTCAAAAGAGCTAACAGTGAGAAACCCTGAATGCAGCAGAAAGCACCTGAATCCTCATGCAGGTACAGTACGAGCACGTGAAGGTCTTTCTATGGGAATGGGTTAAACAGGCTTGTGATAATAACAGGTGAAGAGTTTGCTGAAGCATTACTGTGTTTATTACACTGTGTATGTACAGTAATACAGTTGTTTAGTGTTCAAATAATTTTGTCATTTTACCTTTAGGTCAGTATTCAATGTTTTATAGTAACTCTCTAATCCGGCACCACTTTCCAGTCCCAAGCGATGCAGGATTGGACAGGTTTTAAAATAATCTAACCAATATGCTCCCTCCCTCTCAACCACACTGTGGATTTCACGCAATCTAGAATGACAATGTCACAGCTACTGGGAGTCACTCACCTGCTAGACTGCATTCTGAATGGGAGCGCCCGTCTTCCTTTCCACCTTCTTGCGTGCTGTTGGGAGAGCCTTCCTCTCCAGCGCCTTGCTCTCTCACGCAGATTCTCTCCAGCACCACGCTACACTCCCGCAGGTGTACAGGCTCCAGCTCAGGGATGTTTGGTTTGAAGTCCTCGGATTCTTCCTTCCCTGGTTCCATGTGGTCAAACTCAACTTCAGGGGGCTCCTGTTTAATACGGACAGTTTCCAGCACCTCCTCTTGTTTCACAGGAAGGGGTTCTTCTGTCTGGGGGATCTCCAAATCATTGTGCTCAGCTTTAATCTCAGAGACCTCTGGCTGACTGCTGTCACATTGCATCTCACAGAGCTCCTGTTTAATGGGGAGGGAAGCCAGCCCAGAGAACTCCACTCTAATGGGGATAAGTTCAAGTTTAGGGAACTCCTCTTTAATCAGGACAGATTCCATCTTCACACTGTCCATGGCAGGACACGGGATTCTGTTTAGTAGCTGCTGAAAAAATAATGATGTATCAATTTAAGTACAGTGTTATGAAGGGCATTCAAGGGACAAATGCAATCTGGCATTATAGCAGGAGTGGCTTTACTATTGAAGGAACACAGAATTTCTTGTAATAAATTTATAATATCATAGGATTTTATCTGTTGAAAAAGTTTAACCCTTTGCGGCCATATGTTGGACCAGGTCCGACATTACAATTTTCCCTTTCCGGTCAAAAAGACGTCATCATCAAAAAGACGTCAAGCGCAGGTCTCTAGTCGTTTTTTCTCAGGAAAAAGCAGAGAAAAGCTTTCAATGGCTGAATGAGACCGATAGCAGCAGGAAAAAAAAAAAAAAGGAGGCGGATCTGAGCAATACAGATAATCCCTTCACCACAGACATAACACGGAGATAAACAAACAAGATGCCTGCTTCCGCATCCAGCGCTCAAAGAATATCACGGACATTTGCCAAGCTTTTTGAGACGTTACAGTAATAAAATAATGCCAAATGCATACTGTGAGTTTCTATTGAAGCTACAGTAACACTGAAATCAAATTTCATTGACAGTACAATGAAAAGTATTATAAATGTAGTAGTACTGTGCATTTTATTGACAATACGGTTGTAAGTGAGTCTGCAGCAAGACAGCAGGAGAGAGCCCTACACACTATTAGCGAGGGCAGGGCAAAGCCTGTAAAATGACCAGCCCCTACGTAGAAAATGCATTGTTCATTTACATTTATTTAGAACATGTAGTTTATGTATTGATCAAAATCAACGTGTGTACTCAGGGGCGTGCGCAATAAACATCTGAAAGCAATTGGGGAGACACATTAAACAAACAAAACAAAAAAACATATATATACAGTACTGTGCAAAAGTTTTAGGCAGGTGTGAAAAAATGCTGTAAAGTAAGAATGCTTTCAAAAATAGACATGTTAATAGATTATATTTATCAATTAACTAAATGCAAAGTGAGTGAACAGAAGAAAAATCTAAATCAAATCCATATTTGGTGTGACAACCCTTTGCCTTCAAAACAGCATCAATTCTTATAAGTACACTTGCACAAAGTCAGGGATTTTGTAGGCATATAGTCAGGTGTATGATTAAACAATTATACCAAACAGGTGCTAATGATCATCAATTCAATATGTAGGTTGAAACACAATCATTAACTGAAACAGAAACAGCTGTGTAGGAGGAATAAAACTGGGTGAGGAACAGCCAAACTCAGCTAACAAGGTGAGGTTGCTGAAGACAGTTTACTGTCAAATGTCATACACCATGGCAAGACTGAGCACAGCAATAAGACACAAGGTAGTTATACTGCATCAGCAAGGTCTCTCCCAGGCAGAAATTTCAAGGCAGACAGGGGTTTCCAGATGTGCTGTCCAAGCTCTTTTGAAGAAGCACAAAGAAACGGGCAACGTTGAGGACCGTGAGACGAGTGGTCGGCCAAGGAAACTTACTGCAGCAGATGAAAGACACATCATGCTTACTTCCCTTCGCAATCGGAAGATGTCCAGCAGTGCCATCAGCTCAGAACTGGCAGAAAACAGTGGGACCCTGGTACACCCATCTACTGTCCGGAGAAGTCTGGTCAGAAGTGGCTTTCATGGAAGACTTATGCACAAAAGCCATACCTCCGACGTGGAAACAAGGCCAAGCGACTCAACTATGCACCGAAAACACAGGAACTGGGGTGCAGAAAATGGCAGCAGGTGCTCTGGACTGATGAGTCAAAATTTGAAATATTTGGCTATAGCAGAAGGCAGTTTGTTCACCGAAGGGCTGGAGAGCGCATACGAATGAGTGTCTGCAGGCAACAGTGAAGCATGGTGGAGAGTTCCTTGCAAGTTTTGGGCTGCATTTCTGCAAATGGAGTTGGGGATTTGGTCAGAATTAATGGTCTCCTCAATGCTGAGAAGAACAGGCAGATACTTATCCATCATGCAATACCATCAGGGAGGCATCTGATTGGCCCCAAATTTATTCTGCAGCATGACAACGACCCCAAACATACAGCTTAAAGTCATTAAGAACTATCTTCAGCGTAAAGAAGAACAAGGAGTCCTGGAAGTGATGGTATGGCCCCCACAGAGCCCTGATCTCAACATCATCGAGTCTGTCTGGGATTACATGAAGAGAGAGAAGCAACTGAGGCTGCCTAAATCCACAGAAGAACTGTGGTTAGTTCTCCAAGATGTTTGGGCCAACCTACCTGCCGAAGTTCCTTCAAAACTGTGTGCAAGTGTACCTAGAAGAATTGTTGCTTGATGCTGTTTTGAAGGCAAGGGTGGTCACCCAAATATGGATTTGATTTAGATTTTTCTTCTGTTCACTCACTTTGCATTTAGTTAATTAATAAATATAATCTATTAACATGTCTATTTTTGAAAGCATTCTTACTTTACAGCATTTTTTCACACCTGCCTAAAACTTTTGCACAGTACTGTATATATATATATATAGAATGTGTGTGTTGATATGGTTATATAAATAAATAGCATTACACTCGCCATTTCAATGAAAGTCCATACGCTGTGGAGCTTTTTAACACTCAAACATCTTTCTGCAGTTGCAGCTGTAACAGGTAGCGCGGCCCAAAGCACCTGTAGGTGGAATACATCAGGATACAGAAGTCCAGGTCATGTTCTTTACAGAGCTTCATGAGTTCTGACAAAGACATTGCATTGTCCGATTCCCGAGCATTAAAACAGGCTCAATGTGGTGTACGAATAAATCACACTGCATTTCAGAACTCTGCACTGAAGCTCTCGATTCAGCTTCACAAGTGCTTTCCCTTTAGTATATTAACAGTTTTCAGTTTAGCATAAAATAGCATCATTTTTAAAATGTGCGGTTTATCCACTAATTGTACTACTACAGCTGGACTCAAACATTAAAGGGACACAAGCGCCAGTCCTTAACTGCACGTTATTATTATTATTACTTATTTCTTATTGGGGGGGGGGGACATGTGCAAACCAAGTACACGCACGTCCATAACTGCACTTTATGAGGAAATACGTTTAGTGTGTGAGTGTCAGTGACAGAAAGGGCCAAAATCAATATTTTGGAGATGATTATTGGAGGGGCCAGTGCCCCTGCATGTACTAAATATTTGAAGATGCACTAAATAGTGTGTTTCTGACCCGGATGGCCTTCCACACGTACGTGTGTGTGCGTGCGTGTGTGTGCAAGTACTAAAAGCATATCGAACACCCAACAATGCCTTCATATTTTGTGTACAGATCAGTAAGGAATTTTACCAACTGTATTAAGTTATTTTTTAATTCAGTAAAGACCTTTTTATAATAAAGACCTTCAAATGTGCCCACGTTATAGTGTTAGTTTAATGTAAGCACAAGTTAAGTGTGTGCAGGGTGTCTCAATATCAAAGGCTGGACTCGCTGCGAGTGGTTCATTCTGACACAGCTTAAACTGGGCAAAATAACAAATGTTATATAAATAGAGTTACTTCAGCATTGATTTTGCCACATCCCTGTGTTATTACAAAATGTCTAATTAATACTAATTTAAAAAGCCATTAATATTCACTATATACTGTAAAAAGCCTATCGTGCTGAAAAGCCTGTATAACAGTATATGTTATGTTAAAAAGGTCCCAGGCCGTGTTATTTTGCGGTACATGTTAAAACGTGGTACACCATGTACTGTGCTTGCCCGGGCTGTGCAAATAATTTTAGCTCAGAAAACAAGGAAACGTCCATCTGAACAAATACAAAGTACTGTTCGACCTTTAAAGTTCATTTTAATTTTTTTTTACCAATTCAGCAAATATGTGACTAACTGATAAGCAACAAATTGTGTTATCTAACATTGTAAACAAATACCATTTTGTGGGTGAACTACAGTTTGTCTTATTCCTAGTGATTTGTGCTAGCAGTCAATCACAACACTGACAGCGTACCATTTTTGACGTCACACGGGTCAAGTTTTGGTACCAGTACCACATTCTGATGATGTACCACTTTCTGAACCTACACTGGTTTTCAGCCACTTCCTGTAGCGTGACACTCTAAATACCTTTTGTCAAAATAACCTAAAACAACCGCGTCTATCATTTAGTTTATGACATCTGCAGTGTTAATAAATAAATCACATTAAAATAAAAATAGGGTTATCAAGAACATGATGTTTTATAAAGTGATTAACACAGACAGACGTGCTTATTTCTCAGCGCGCAATGCGTTTTCATGTAGTTTATATTCAATATGAATCTGCAATTCCGTGTAGTTTCGTACAGTAGCTGTTCAGTTCAGTCGGGATTTAGCCCAGACACTGGGAGAGCAGCGAGAGGTTGCAAGCATCCGAGTTCAGCAGCTTAAACCACATCAACAACGCACTGACATTACTAGCTACCCATGACGAGAACATCACATACCTGTGCTGCCCAAAAAACACTGACCCTGCTGAAAAACCTGCGACTAACAGTAATACAGCAGCAGGCAGAGGCTTCCTGTCCCGTTAGATTAACTAACAGTAAAATGCGACACCACTGCGTCACAAAACAACTAAACATGAATTAAAAACAACATGGAACCTACTTTTTTTTAAAACGTCCACTCCTTGTCAAGTGGTGCGCAACAAAATGTTAAATAAATTAAAAACAACTCTCCGGAGCTCAATCTTTTTTGTTCTTTTTCTTTTAAATTTCTGGCGTTTGTTGTTGTTGTTCTTCTTCTCTTTGAAAAGACGCGGAGGTATGACGCAGGCCCAGTTTGGGGGATGGAACTGCTTCACAGTCTCGCGTTTTGATTGGTTCTTCTCTGTCGGAGGAATATGACGTCAACACATTGTGACCAGTGAGAGAGAGCGAGCGAGCAGCTTTCCAGAACCATTCAAATATAATGTGGTATTTTGCTGTACTAATATAACAAACTATGGGTGACTATTACTTTATAGAAATGATCATGTTATGCACGAATGTAAGAATTGGCTTTCTGTGGTGATGTAATTTTTTTCTTTCAAATAGCATATATCTATAATCGTTTTGTGTGATTTATTTTAATTGCAAATATATACCCTGCCCACTATTACAGTTTTGCTACAGGATTCATGAGTTTATCTCCAATGTAGTTTAATCACAGTTTAAAGGCTACGTCTCAGATTCTGCGCCGCTCTGCTGTTCTGGATTCAGTCCAGTTTATGGGATGTTCTGCTCTTACACTTTCTAGGTCATGCTCAAAATTTACCATGAAAATGTACACCAGAACTGGACCGAGAATTCATTTAAGAGTAACCCTTAGTACATGAATCAAAGTGAATGTATTTTTTGACACTCACATTTAAAAGCTTATTTATTTATTTATTTATTTATTTATTTATTTATTTATTTTCATTATAATAAATAAATAAATAAATAAATAAATAAGCTTTAAAAAAAACTACACTGCACTGATATATATATATATATATATATATATATATATATATATATATATATATATATATATAGAGAGAGAGAGAGAGAGAGAGAGAGAGAGAGAGAGAGAGAGAGAGAGAGAGCCATTGGTGACTTTCACGTGATTTGATTGGCTCTCGTAATGCTTATTGCATATTTCCCGATTACCCCTTGTTCTCTATTCATTGCTTTCATTCCCCTTAACTCGAAAGTTACTTGTTTATATATATATATATATATATATATATATATATATATATATATATATATATATATATATATATATATATATATATACACAGTACTGTGCAAAAGTTTTAGGCAGGTGTGAAAAATGCTGTAAAGTAAGAATGCTTTCAAAAATAGACATGTTAATAGATTATATTTATCAATTAACTAAATGCAAAGTGAGTGAACAGAAGAAAAATCTAAATCAAATCCATATTTGGTGTGACCACCCTTTCTTTCTTACTTTACAGCATTTTTCACACCTGCCTAAAACTTTTGCACAGTACTGTATTACTGTATATATATATATATATATATATATATATATATATATATATATATATATATATATATATATATATATATATATATACACGATGGACAAACAAAATACATTGTAAATTAGTAATGAATCCATCGAGTGAGAGATTACAGACATTATTGTGCAAAGTACAAGTAACGTGTAAAAATGAGCCCCTCAACCATTTACTGTGAAGTCCTTCCTACAGGGAAACATTTACACTTGTAACGACCCACAGGCAGTCCTGATCGGATATGATCCATGACCTTTTATGTCATATCTCGGCCGTCCAATCACTAATCTATTTTTTTTGTGTGTGTGTAAAGCTGGTACATTTGTCTCTCAGAGAAACTGGAGAGGAACGGAAAATTAAAGACATTCCTGTCAATGGCTTTCAAAAATTAAATCACTCGACAACACCCACAATTCATGTTTTTTAGGCACTTTTAACAAATCTGTCTCTGTGAAGATTTACAATCATCCTTCACCAACGGGAGCACCAACCAAGCGAGTGATACAAATCTTCGACTCTGACAGCGACTAAAAAAAAAAAAAAAAAAAATATCCCATTGAAACACATTTTCCTTAAAAATTCATTATTTTTGCAGTTCATTATCTACCCAGTTTAATTCAACGTTCCTGAATTATCAAAAATAATATTATATTTAAGATTCTTTAATATTGACAGTGTACATTATTATTATTCATTAAATTCACTTGCAATTCGAACCTTAACACCCGTTTATTGTCTTTTTTTTATTACAGATACTAATATCCATGTATTATAAAAAATAAAATAGCTGCACTTCAGTGAGGTGAGTAGCGCTCTCGTAGTTTATGACGTCACATAAACCCTGGATGGAATTATTTTCCTGTAACTCACTGAAGCCCGTCTGTTATTCAATATATAATTACCATTTCAACTGAGTTCACTGCAGCTTGCTGTAGATAGATAGAGACAAGACTAACTACTGTACCAGCATCTGATCGTTTTCCTTCTTTTTTCTTATTGTTATTTTTAATAATATACGTTTTTATGTATTTTGTTTTTTATAATATTTCTCCCCAGGGGATGGACGGAGGCAAAACTAAATACCTGCATCTGATGCCTAACTAGCTGTCGGGTCATTTGTATTATTATTAGCTGTGTATTTTATTTTTATTATTATTATTATTATTATTATTATTATTATTATTATTATTATTATTATTATTATTATTATTAGTTGAGTTTTCCTATGCTTTCTTTGTTGCTGTGTGTGTGTGTGTGTGCGTGATGGAGAGTCGTTATTTAGCTGTAGTCATTATTATTATTATTATTATTATGCTATGTATTTTATTCTTATTAGTTTGCTTTTTCTTGGTTTCTGTGTCTGATTTATTTATTCTATTTATGAAAATACAAATCTTGCTATCAAAGTTTTTTATTACCAATACTTTTAAGCTGCTTTTTGAATTAAGAAAAAAAAGGAATTACTCAACATCTTGTTTGATATTTCTTTATTTCTTGCGACCTCTGTAAATAAATATACTTTTATCACAAACAGGGTAATAGTGTTTCCGGTCACTTTTTCAAAGCCGTACCGTGCATCCAGAGCGTCACGTGATGCTTTCTATTGAACCACCTGCACGCCGAGATAGCTTCCTAACAGCAGCGTGTCGAGCTCAGAGCAAACTGATTTTTTTCAACTATGGATTTGCATGACCAAGACATGTGTGATGAGTAATATATTTTTTGATTATGGTATTTTTTTAAAGTGATGATTGCATTAGAAAAGGAAACATGCACTATTTATAACTTGACAAATCTGATGTTAAACCTAAACAAGTGTCAGTAGCTTTATTACAAAAACACAATAGTAATCACATTTAAAAATAAATATTAAAAAAACTGATGATCTCTAAATTACCTAATTGAAAAAAATACTGCTTATAGTCAAAATTAAGTCTTTAGAAATTGATGATTAAGGGTTACCTATAAAAGCTGCTGGATTGTGGCTCTCCAGGACCAGGGTTGGCCACCCCTGATCTAGGCACCATGTAGGTCACACAGGTTGATACTGTAGTGATCTGGAATGTGTTATGGTTTTGAGTCGCTGTTCCGTGTTGTGTCAATGTCCTGAGTGCCTGTGCATGTGAGTGAGTGCACCGGTGGAGTGGGGGAGTGTGATCAATCAGCGGTCCCAGTGTGAGCCGGAGGGAGCGTGGCGCCCGACGCAGAACGACAGGACCCATCCGAACAGGACAGCGGAGCTGGAGGGAGCGCGGTGCCCAAGGTAGAGCGGTGGAACTCGGCCAGGCAGGGCAGCGGAGTCAGAGGGAGCATGGCACGCCGACGCTAAACGACAGGCTCATCCAGCCAGCGGGAGACGGCAGAGATCCACCGCACCTCTCACCCTGACAGACGGTTGCAGCGCGGAGGACACTACACCACAGACAGGGGGGCAGGGTCCAACCCCCGCAGAAGCAGCTGACAGCATCACGACCGTGCCCACAACTTGGTGGTTGCATCCTGGGAGAGCCTGTCAGCAGAGCTGGGGAGTGGGAGCCAAGCCCCTCCTGAATTAGCAGGCTGCGCACACAGTTCCAGGGACCAGCTACAGGCTGCCGGCATGAGTTCACCTTGGCCAACCTTGCAGCGAATACCAGATCGCTTCGAGACTGTAGCATTGTATCTTCAGGGACGAAGAGAACTGATTGGGGAGCTGTGGAAGGGTTGTGGGCAATTCACTGACACACACGAGAGACAGAAGTTTTATTTGAAAACACCGCACTGGTGCCCAGTTTTATTATTTTTGATGTTTTCTTTTAGCCCGCAGAGGGCGCTGTTGTCCGTCGCCTGAGTTTTGAGGTATTGTGACAGAAATACAGTGATTCTTGGTGGTGAATCTCCCTCCTGAACGGTGAGGGCGCTGTGTAAAGTGAACAGAGTGCCATGGGGTTGGAAGTCGGCCATCTTATAAAGGGGGTGGAGCCACAATACTGCAAGTCATTGCCCCAAAAGGTGGCCGATGTGTCAATTGTGGATTGAGGAAAGCGATTGCACTCGCTACCAGAGCGGGCGTGACTGGTGGTATAAAAGGGGATGTGGCTTAGTGATCTGTTCCTTCATCTGGTTAAAGCTTTGAACCCGGAAGGACCCGTATTGTACTGTATCGTGAGTGTTTTGTTTGTTTTGTATAATTGTTATAATTAGACGGCTAACACGTTCTGGAGCTGTCGCCAGAGACCAGCACTTACCCGGAACATCACTGCACTGGAGCATGATAAATTGTATTTACAGCACGAGCACTACTGCACTCCCTGAGGACTGGTGACCGTGAATGTGTTTTGAATACCGTGTACATTGTTTGGGGCTGCCCCGTGAATTAAATATACAGAGCAGTGCACATCATTGTGTATTGCCTGTATCTCATTATTATTTCTATTGGTCACATCCACTGGAGCAGCCGGGCCTCACCTCCCCCCCCCTCCCACCACCACCACTCCCACCACCACCACCAGCACCAGCACCCACACCAGCACCGGGATCGAGACCTCCCAGACCGCTGACCCTGATGGGCCACCTTGCCTCCCCTTCATGGAGACCAAGGTTGGCCCCTAGCTGGGATAGAGGTGCTGCCCCTGCCCCATTGCCATACCAGCAATGGGACAGATTCTTAGCCACTGTTCCCTCTGTCCCCCTACTTGTTTGAGGTGCAACCAACCAGGGCACCTGGCCAGGTCATGCGTCGCTGCAATGGAGTGTGACGTGGCGGCGTGCAGTTATAGCACCAGAAATAGGTTAGCGAGGGGAAAATGGTCGGGAGGGACCTTGTATGGTTGATGTGGTTTTAGGGAATGTGAAAACCCATGCATTAGTGGACACAGGGTGTGAACAGACCTTAATACGGACAGCTCTCTTGGGCAGTGTGTCGTGGCGGCCACGAGGTTAGGTGCGTGCATGAGGCTGGCGCATGATATCCCTTTTGCGGGGCACCTCGGAGATGACAAGACAAGGGAGCAAATATTGGCTTCATTCTATTGGGTAGGTCTTCATACTGATGTGTTGAAATATGTAGCCACATGCCCAGACTGCCAGCGAGTAGCCGGTCGAAAAGCGCCGCCTTTGGTTCCACTGCCGATTGTTTCCAGCCCTTTGAACGCATTGCAGTGGACATAGTGAGCCCTCTGCTTCCGATTCGGTATACGATATATTAGTGGTGATGGATTATGCAACGTGATACCTGGAGGCAGTTCCATTGAGGTCCACTAGTGCAGCTGTAATTGCCAAAGAATTAGTGCAGATTATGGTTAGAGTAGGGATTCTCAAGGAGATTTTGACTGATCATGGAACCAACTTTCTGTCTAACACGCTACAGCATGTCTATATAATATTATAAATACGTCCCATCAGGACGTCTGTTTATCATCCGCAGATGGATGTTTGGTGGAACGTTTCAATCAGACCCTGAAGCAGATTCTGAGACGTTTTGTCAATCAAGAGCAGAAACATTGGGCATCGCTTCTTCCCTACCTCCTTTTTGCAGTAAGAGAGGTGCCGCAGAGTTCGACAGGGTTCTCCCCCTTCGAGCTCTTGTACGGCCGACAGACTCACGGCATCCTCGATCTGTTGAGAGAGGGGTGGGAAGAGCACAATGGCTCGTCCAAAAATGTAGTGCAGCATGTGCTCCTACTTAGAGATCGCCTGGATTTGGTTGGTCGTTTGGCCCAGGACAACCTCAAATCGGCTCAGCAGCAGCATTAAAATAAAAATGCATTAATTCAAACCTTTCGACCAGGAGACAAGGTAATGCTGCTGCTTCCCTCCTCAGAATCGAAATTATGTGCTAAATGGCAGGGCCCATGTGAAGTGATTTGGGCTATAGGAAAGGTGAATTATGAAATTAGACAACCCGATCGCCATACCTATTATTATTATTATTATTATTATTATTATTATTTATTATTATTTATTTCTTAGCAGACACCCTTATCCAGGGCGACTTACAATTGTTACAAGATATCACTTTATTTTTACATACAATTACATTATATTTTTAATAAAATTACCCATTTATACAGTTGGGTTTTTACTGGAGCAATCTAGGTAAAGTATCTTGCTCAAGGGTACAGCAGCAGCGTCCCCCACCTGGGATTGAACCCACGACCCTCCGGTCAAGAGTCCAGAGCCCTAACCACTACTCCACACTGCTGCCGTCCAGAGCCCTAACCACTACTCCACACTGCTGCCCTGTCCAGAGCCCTAACCACTACTCCACACTGCTGCCCTGTCCAGAGCCCTAACCACTACTCCACACTGCTGCCCTGTCCAGAGCCCTGACCACTACTCCACACTGCTGCCCTGTCCAGAGCCCCAACCACTACTCCACACTGCTGCCCTGTCCAGAGCCCTAACCACTACTCCACACTGCTGCCCTGTCCAGAGCCCTAACCACTACTCCACACTGCTGCCCTGTCCAGAGCCCTAACCACTACTCCACACTGCTGCCCTGTCCAGAGCCCTAACCACTACTCCACACTGCTGCCCCATAACAAATGTGAAATTATCATGTAAACTTATTAAAGCCTTGGCAGGCAAGGGAGGCCTTATTTAAAGCCCCAGAAGTAGAGGATTATCTAGGCCCCTGTCTAAAGACCCCTAGCACTAAAGTCATTTAGATGGTTCCAGATCAGCAACAGGAGCTGTGTAATCTTATTGAGGAGTTTAGCCATGTTTTTTCTGACTTGCCCGGTAGAACTAACCTTGTTGAATATTACATTGTCTCTCCCTCAGGGGTCACAGTACGAAAGAGACCTTACCAGATCCCAGAACGTCGACGAAGTGGCATTCTGGCGTTCACAAAGAGGTATGGGTGATGATCGAACTTGGGGTGATTGAGCCTTCCAATTGTGAGTGGCCAAAAAGGACAGTACCAACCACTTCTGCGTTGATTTCCGTAAGCTAAATGCTATTGCCAAGTTCGATGCCTTCCCCATGCCTTGGGTTGACGATCTTCTCGATAGACTGGGAAACAGTGAAGTTTATCTCCACTCTGGACCTGACAAAGGGATACTTGCAGATCCCCTTAACCCGCAGCTCTATAGAGAAAACCGCATTTTCAACACCAGAAGGGCTGTTTCATTTCATAACCATGCTGTTTGGGTGCGCCCGCTGCCTTTCAGAGGCTGATGGACCAGGTCTTACGCCCACATTGTGAATATACAGCAGCGTATATTGATGATGTGGTGATTTACAGCTCCACCTGGCGAGAGCATTTGGCTAGGGTTACGGCCGTCCTTTAGTCTCTAAGGGTAGCCCAGCTGACCGCTAACTTGGGAAAATGCGTGTTTCCCAAAACAGAGACACAATATGTGGGATTCTTAATGGGGAATGGAAGGGTGGAATCCAGTTGTCACCAAAATCAGGGCTTTGGTCGACGCTGCAAACCCCAAAACCAAGACTCAGGTGAGCGCGCTATTATTAATAATAATAATAATAATAATAATAATAATAATAATAATAATAATAATAATAATAATAATACATTTAATTTATAGAGCGCTTTTCCAAACCCAAAGCAAAATGGAAAAAATAACATAGATCCTTGAAGGCCAGTGTTTTGAGACGGGTTTTAAAAATCTCAAGTCTCTGAGTCTCTTATAAAGCTGGGCAGTGCATTCCAGAGACGTGGAGCAGCACTGCAGAAGGCTCTGTCTGTCTCCCAGGGACTGAAGCTTAGTTTTAGGAGTTTGAATATTACCAGAGTTGGAAGACCGGAGAGTACGAACAGGAGAGTAGACATGAAGCAAGTGGCGCAGATATCCTGGTGCAGTGCCAGTGCTGTGGGCTGTGTTGTGCTGTCCTGACCTCATGTGAATAAAATCTTGAATGAGATTTGCGCTCGTCTGGCTCCCTTTTGTTTACCCCGGAACGCTGCAATACAATTAACTTGTGTCATTCTATCACTCCTGCAGGTAACTCCTTTACCCTGGAGCGCTACAATACAATTAACTTGTGACATTCTATCACTCCTGCAGGTAACTCCTTTACCCTGGAACGCTGCAATACAATTAACTTGTGTCATTCTATCACTCCTGCAGGTAACTCCTTTATGGTCAGTGTAAATGTTTCCAAGTGGGAAGGACTATACAGTAAATTGTCAGGTTTGCACGTTCTCTTATTTATTTATTTATATATATATATATATATATATATATATATATATATATATATATATATATATATACACACTCTGAGCACACTCTTAAACTCAGGGGAGATGTTCAGGCAGACATAAAGATGTTTCGGACTCCTGTAAGTGGATCGTTCGTGCACTGGGCTTGCAACGTATCCAGATGACTTTTAATAATCAAGAAATTCACACAGACTCATTTGATTTCAAGTTTTAACGAATCAGAGTAGTATTTGTACCCCTTCTGTTTATTAACTGCTAAAAAATGGATTGAGTAGTTACAGACTACGTCGAATCCCAGCTGACAGGCAAACTGGGCAGTCCAGTGCCTTAACAGTTGTTAGCATTAATACTTCAGTACATTTATGGTTACAACATGTTTTGCTCTAAGGCTACGCATGCATAAAACTAAAGACGCCGACCGCTAAGTCCTAAAACATCCAATATATCAATCTCATAGACTAAAACATAAGTCATATACCTTATAGCAATGCATCAATATAAGAGAGATATAGATTCCAAATAGTTCTTACCTCCCAAATTATATATGGAAGTGTAGAGTGTGAGGTAAGGACAGGAACTGTCTTCAAAGGCAAAGACTTCTGAACACGACGACACCAACAGCAATCAGCTTGATCAGAGAACTTCAGAGCATGGATCACACAACTTGTAGTTAGCAAGTTGGTGACACTTGACTAGGATTTGACCTCGGTTTTTATAGTTTTTGCCTCGCTTCATGCGTCAGAAGTCTCAAATAAGTCTTAAAAATTAATCAGCCTGAACAGCTCCTGTCCTGCAAGTTAATAACATTTTTAAAACACCCGGTAACTCCCTTCATAAGATTAATTAGCCATCATCCCCTAGTCCATCTTTCCTACATCTCCGAAACATGCAAGGTGAACCTTTGAACTGATGTTATTCTTTCTTGGTACCAGAGAGTTCCTAAACACAGAATGCATGTGAATACAGTGCAAGCATATGAAGAATACATCGAAAGATGTGTTTAATATGTAACACCTATCTCTGTGTAATTATCCCAATCCTTGGGTCAAAAATATATATATATATACAGTATATATATATACACATATATATGTCCCTTTTAACATCAAAAGACATCCTCCTTATTTGATTGGCTTCATTACATGTATAGATGTGGTTTAACGATTAACTAAAACATATTGGATAGGGGCTGGTAGAAGGTTCATAGCAAACTTCAAAGCAGGCAACTATATATCCAAGTATTCTCACTTAAATCCAGTCTATCAGGAACATAATCAAACTATAACAGTCTCATTGTAGCCATTCAGTGCTTTAAACTAAACATGACCTCTCTCTGTTTTTTTTCTTACAAAAATCCTGTTTAGGTAAGTTCTGAACCACCTGCTTCTCTATCAAGGTCATCCATCATTGATAGAAGACTCTTTTGTAATCATCTTCTCAGATGTATGGCATTCCATGGTCCTATGCTATAGCCCACCTCATTTGTTCCAAGAGATATTTCTTATATGTAATAGATCACTCATTATATAAACCTTGGATTCCAAACCCCAAACTTCACCCTCCGCCTGGTACTATAAACAACCAAGGGTTACCAAGATGAATTACCTTCTCTTTGGCAAGCCTGCTGTATGCCTGACACAGACTGGTACCATTCTATTCTGACGGAAATTCTTACTTGAAGTTAATTTCTGCACTAGATTCTCTTAGTTCCAAATTCTTATAAACTTTCTGCTAATACACTTCATATTGTTCTGCCTTACAGTAAAATCACAAACCATTATTTCTTATAATTCAATTCTAACTGTCCTTACACTGTTTGGGCTATTTCCATAGAATCTACTTGCCTTTGCTTTACTGGATTGGAATGCGAAGGAGGCTCCATGTATATTTTAGAGATCCTACCCCTGATAAGAGAGAGGCCCCAGACTTCAACATGCTAGCATGAATTTCTATCAATGAACCGTTTTACACAGACTCCATCCAATTCCACTAATAACATTGTTACTGGTTACAAAGAATATTTTAACAATAATACTCAATTCCAGCTGCTGTCCAGCACAGCTACATTTCCACTCCAGAAGTTTCCTTTTGCACCTAAACCAGTTCCTAACTGCGGACGCATGTACACCAGATATACACATACTGTCAATTCTTGTGAAAATGAATTTCAAGGGACCAGCAAAAAAAAAAAAATTAATAATGATCTTCAGTAATTCTGATTATCAGTAGTCTGTTCGAATGCATACTGTCAGTTTGTACTGAAGTTACAGTAACACTGAAATCAAATTACAATTACACTACAGTGAAAAGTATTATAAATGTAAAAGTACTGTGCATTTTATTGAAAATACAGTTGTATTTTTAATAAGTGTATATTGCAAATGAACTGCAGTTGAAATGTGCATGTCCCAGCTGCTGTGCTCATTCCTCAGGGTGTGTCTCATAGTGATTCTAGATTCAGGCACATTCTGATCACAGGCATTTTAAAGCACAGAAGCAAGGCGTCCTCAGCATCAGGTATTGAGCAAATCAGAAACGCTGACGACTTGCATCCAGTTTGCTGTTCACAGGCCTGTATTATTGTATCCCGTTATTTCAGAACGGTTTACAAAGTGCTTGTGGGAATGTTGAAATCTGCAGCAGCATCTTTCTTTTTCTTGTACGGTGCTGCATTATCATCGCTTTCAGCACCTCCACTTGTCTTCAAGGAGCGCACGTATTTGTGTGAGCAGCATGGCAACTTGAAATGCATCATGGGAACTGTAGTCCCCAAACGACACTAAAATACAGAACAGAGATGCTAATGTGGGTCCAGGTTAATACATTTCCCACAATCCTTTCAACTCAGCTGTTTGAACTAGAATGTTTTATTTTATTTACATTTCTTCCCAGGGAAAGCTCCAAAATAATTTGCATCTGCGTTAAATGAATTTGTATTATGCAGTCGATGCAGGTTAGAATGAAGTTGTCGTTTGTGGTTCAATGTTCCAGTGTCAGAGGCCGATTTCCTGTAGGATTTGCTTGTATTCCCGGTCAGACAACCCAGTCTCGCTCAGTGGATTGGAAAACTCTTGCTGTAAATTTGACCAGTGGCATCAGGCTAAATAAGTTAATTCGTTATTGGTTCAACATTCGTTGACCTTTCCTTTCTTCGATTGCGACCCAGTTGGTCGAGTTTCTCTTTATGTCCTTTTGATTTATTTAACTTTCTTACAATGTTGATCAAACTATGGGATGTTCCTGTTGAATATTGGGAAGAGCTCTCGTAAGGCTGTTACCCGTAGCGCTCTCTTCTTACTGAAAACCTAACCCTAGCACAAAGGATTATTCATCTTCAACCTCTCACCTTGGAGTCCAGGTGCAACCCGATCTTGTTTATTCAGGGCCTACAAAGCTCAGGAATTCAGGAGAGGCCTTTTTGTTCTGAATGAACATGGGCTTTGTCACCGGTGTGAATTCGCTGGTGTGATTTCAGAGCTCCTGACTGACGGAAGTGCTTGCCACAGTCAGAGCACCAATACGGTTTCTCTCCTGTATGAGTTCGTTGGTGTACTTGAAGGTCATTTTAGCATCGGAAACTCTTCCCACAGTCAGAGCAGTGATACTGTTTCTCTCCTGTGTGAATTTGTTGGTGTGTATGAAGGTTAGTTTTAAACGGAAACTCTTCCCACAGTCAGAGCAGCAATAGGGTTTCTCTCCTGTATGAATTCGCTGGTGTGCTTTCAAGGATACTGTGTGACTGAAACTCTTCCCACAGTCAGAGCAGAGATATGGTTTCTCTCCAGTGTGAATTCGCTGGTGTGTTTTCATGGCTCCTGAATGGCTGAAACTCTTCCCACAGTCAGAGCAGCAATACGGTTTCTCTCCTTTGTGAATTCGCTGGTGTGTTTTCAGGGATTCTGTGTGGCTGAAACTCTTCCCACAGTCAGAGCAGTGATATGGTTTTCTAGTGTGAATTCGCTGGTGTTTTTTCATGGCTCCTGACTGACTGAAACTCTTCCCACAGTCAGAGCAGCAATACGGTTTTTCTCCTTTGTGAATTCGCTGGTGTGTTTTCAGGTACGCTGAAAAACTGAAACTCTTCCCACAGTCAGAGCAGCGAAATGGTTTCTCTCCAGTGTGAATTCGCTGGTGTCTTTTCAGGTGCCCTGACTGAATGAAAGTCTTCCCACAGTCAGAGCAGCAATATGGTTTCTCTCCTGTGTGAATTCGCTGGTGTGTTATCAGGGTTCCTGAACCCCTGAAATTCTTTCCACAGTCAGAGCAGCTATACGGTTTCTCTACTCTATGAATTCGCTGTTGTGTTTTCAGGTTTCCTAACTGGGTTAAACCTTTCCCACAGTCAGGATATTCTCCAGCGCCTGCCCTCGCTTTAGCTGCTGGACTGGAACCTGGAAAATATGAACAGGAAAGAAAGTAAGAGGGACTGCTTGTAGGCTTAGGGCTTGTGGCTAGGTGGTGAAGTGGATTAAAATATGTGCATTTTAGCTGTGGGGTTTGCTCTGGGTTACACCAGTTTAAAAATGCAAAGTTAAACTTAAAGCCTTTCTGTGTGAAAGCAAAGTCAGTAAAGACTGATGCTGGTGAAACCGAGCCCTGGGATCAAAATCTGACTTTGAAGTTCTCCTGTAATGTTTCAGGTCTATATCCCCTGACAAACCCTGCAATATATCTTTCTCCTCAGCATTAGATTACAATGATATCTTTCTCATGATGGCATTGAGTTTTTCTAATCTTGGGGTCTGTACAGATGCATACACAGAACTGCAGTGTAATCCGCATCAGCTGTCAATGATGTGCTTGGAGACTGGAGCGGCTCCCTCCCTCTCTCTGTTTGGAATCATCTTGTTTATTGTTGTACAGATATACATCACGGTGCATTAGAAATGTGCAGCCCCATGCCATAGCATTACATTACACATGCAGGGTTTATGTGTTTTGTTAATTCAGTTCTCTCCATTTATAATTCCTATAATTGAATCCCAACACAGTGGGTTACAGGACTCCAGTATACAGACAGAAACACAAGCAGTTTATTTTATACAGTTACACAGACTGTAAATGCATCAGCAACCTACACTTACTACATTACTTACACTACACTACGGCCAAAAGTTTAGCAACACCTAGAAATTTTAGGACTGAGACAATTAAAAAAAAAAAAAAAAAAACACACACACACACAACACTATATAATGTGACATTTTGAAATCTAACATGAAATACCGGCAGACTTTTGCAATATAATGATGCTGTAGTCTCTTTGATTACATGATGCTAAATAAAAGGTCTAAACAGGGGTGGGAGCAGAGCAAAGTAGCCAAGACTGAAAATGTATGGTGCCGTGAAGCAAGGCGAATATTTTTAGTAGTTTATATTTTAACAGTAGTTGCACGTAGCCTATACAGTACAAATACAAAGCAAATATGCGTACACAACCTACAGAAACACACACTGTGCAAAACAACTGAAAACAAAAAGTGCAAACAGAAACAAACAGAAACAAAACAGCTGTATTGCTGGTTTCTTAGCTTCTTGTAATAACTTGTTACTTCTAAGCTGCCGTGCATAAGGCTGCCTGTCTAGCAAATACAAAAAAAAAAAAGCTTATTACTGTTGATGTTGATTTAGAAAGTGAGTTCCGATGTTTCGTAAGAAAATGTACAAATTCCTTTTCTTCAATTAATAATAGGTTTATTATAATACATGCAGGGAATCATGTCCCAAGCACAGAACAGACAGATTTCAATGTTGTGAATCAGCAATAAAAGAAGAAGCGAAATTGAAGTCAAAGGCTTCTTGCTTTCGAGTCCAGATAAGTGTAGTTTATTGAAGATAAAAGTTCTGAGTTGCAAAGTTGCAACCAGACATCTTAAAGGTTACATGGTGACAACGGTTTGCAGGTATCCTCTCTCCAAGCACGGATCAGAGCAATACAAAGCACATTTCAGTATTCTCAGTTTAAATGCAGTCTTTCAGTGACATCATGATTTTTCTTTAAACCAATCAGACAAAGACACAAATCTCTTATCACTTGGTTAATTGTCCATTGTCCTAACCCTAGCTTCCAAGCATCTGGTTCAATCCAGTTTCTCTTTGAAGTAGCTAGTTTTTAGAACCCTCCAGTCTGTAAATATGTTTAACAATGTGTTGGTACCTCTAACACAAAAACAATGATCCATCCTAAATGGCAAATGCCTTCCTTGTTAGAACTGGACATCAAAGGAGAGGCCAACACCTATTTCAGATTGTCTTGGAGCCTTGTCCTAGCAAAGATAAAAGATCTTTATCACCTTACTGTCTAACTAGGAATTTAACCGAATCTGACTTAATGTTAAACCCATTCTGTGAGTTGTATTCTAAGACCAAACATTAATTTATATCTAAATAAAATGTTCCAACAACTGAGCTGTGAATACCTCGCTTTCAGCTAAATATGGCCGCTCATTTTCACTGCATTGTCTCATGTACAGCTAACCATAGATATTCTATTTATTTCTATTCTATTAAATAGAATAGAATCTATGAGCTAACCGTGGAAGTACAGTACTGTGCAAAAGTTTTAGGCAGGTGTGAAAAATGCTGTAAAGTAAGAATTCTTTCAAAAATAGACATGTTAATAGATTATATTTATCAATTAACTAAATGCAAAGTGAGTGAACAGAAGAAAAATCTAAATCAAATCCATATTTGGTGTGACCACCCTTTGCCTTCAAAACAGCATCAATTCTTCTAGGTACACTTGCACAAAGTCAGGATTTTGTAGGCATATAGTCAGGTGTATGATTAAACAATTATACCAAACAGGTGCTAATGATCATCAATTCAATATGTAGGTTGAAACACAATCATTAACTGAAACAGAAACAGCTGTGTAGGAGGAATAAAACTGGGTGAGGAACAGCCAAACTCAGCTAACAAGGTGAGGTTGCTGAAGACAGTTTACTGTCAAAAGTCATACACCATGGCAAGACTGAGCACAGCAACAAGACACAAGGTAGTTATACTGCATCAGCAAGGTCTCTCCCAGGCAGAAATTTCAAGGCAGACAGGGGTTTCCAGATGTGCTGTCCAAGCTCTTTTGAAGAAGCACAAAGAAACGGGCAACGTTGAGGACCGTGAAGCGCGGTGGTCGGCCAAGGAAACTTACTGCAGCAGATGAAAGACACATCATGCTTACTTCCTTCGCAATCGGAAGATGTCCAGCAGTGCCATCAGCTCAGAACTGGCAGAAAACAGTGGGACCCTGGTACACCCATCTACTGTCCGGAGAAGTCTGGTCAGAAGTAGCCTTCATGGAAGACTTGCGGCCAAAAGCCATACCTCCGACATGGAAACAAGGCCAAGCGACTCAACTATGCATGAAAACACAGGAACTGGGGTGCAGAAAAATGGCAGCAGGTGCTCTGGACTGATGAGTCGAAATTTGAAATATTTGGCTGTAGCAGAAGGCAGTTTGTTCGCGAAGGGCTGGAGAGCGTACGAATGAGTGTCTGCAGGCAACAGTGAAGCATGGTGGAGGTTCCTTGCAAGTTTGGGGCTGCATTTCTGCAAATGGAGTTGGGGATTTGGTCAGAATTAATGGTCTCCTCAATGCTGAGAAGTACAGGCAGATACTTATCCATCATACAATACCATCAGGGGGCATCTGATTGGCCCCAAATTTATTCTGCAGCATGACAACGACCCCAAACATACAGCGAAAGTCATTAAGAACTATCTTCAGCGTAAAGAAGAACAAGGAGTCCTGGAAGTGATGGTATGGCCCCACAGAGCCCTGATCTCAACATCATCGAGTCTGTCTGGGATTACATGAAGAGAGAGAAGCAACTGAGGCTGCCTAAATCCACAGAAGAACTGTGGTTAGTTCTCCAAGATGTTTGGGCCAACCTACCTGCCGAGTTCCTTCAAAACTGTGTGCAAGTGTACCTAGAAGAATTGATGCTTGATGCTGTTTTGAAGGCAAAGGGTGGTCACACCAAATATGGATTTGATTTAGATTTTTCTTCTGTTCACTTACTTTGCATTTAGTTAATTGATAAATATAATCTATTAACATGTCTATTTTTGAAAGCATTCTTACTTTACAGCATTTTTCACACCTGCCTAAAACTTTTGCACAGTACTGTATTTATGCGTCAAAAAGGTCAAACGGCATTCAAACATTGAAACTCAAGTCACTTTTGAAACCATCTTTTAAAAACGTAGCAATGTTCTGTAAAAGTGTTGGCTGCAAAACGGAAGCAGACAAAAATTAAATTTTAAAAACAACCTTGCGCGACAAATTCAGCGACATTTTCAAGTTTTGTAAACCTTTTAAAATGATGTTGACAAACTCTTGAAAAGAAACGTGCAATTTCCATATTTTGATGCCTTTAAATCAATAAATCGTACACACGGGAGGCATCCCTTAAATTTCTAATACTTCATTGAAATAATGATGAAGTTTTAAAACCAGATACCTTCAGATTATTAGTAAATTGTAACATCATGTATGCTACTAACTCAAAAGAGCTAACAGTGAGAAACCCTGAATGCAGCAGAAAGCACCTGAATCCTCATGCAGGTACAGTACGAGCACGTGAAGGTCTTTCTATGGGAATGGGTTAAACAGGCTTGTGATAATAACAGGTGAAGAGTTTGCTGAAGCATTACTGTGTTTATTACACTGTGTATGTACAGTAATACAGTTGTTTAGTGTTCAAATAGTTTAGTCATTTCACCTTTAGGTCAGTATTCAATGTTTTACTGTAAAACTCTAATCCGGCACCACTTTCCAGTCCCAAGCGATGCAGGATTGGACAGGTTTTAAAAGTAATCTAACCAATATGCTCCCTCCCTCTCAACCACACTGTGGATTTCACACAATCTAGAATGACAATGTCACAGCTACTGGGAGTCACTCACCTGCTAGACTGCATTCTGAATGGGAGCATCCGTCTTCCTTTCCACCTCCTTGCATGCTGTTGGGAGAGCCTTCCTCTCCAGCCCTTGCTCTCTCACGCAGATTCTCTCCAGCACCACGCTACACTCCCGCAGGCGTACAGGCTCCAGCTCAGGGATGTTTGGTTTGAAGTCCTCGGATTCTTCCTTCCCTGGTTCCATGTGGTCAAACTCTACTTCAGGGGCTCCTGTTTAATACGGACAGTTTCCAGCACCTCTTCTTGTTTAACAGGAAGGGGTTCTTCTGTCTGGGGATCTCCAAATCATTGTGTTCAGCTTTAATCTCAGAGACCTCTGGCTGACTGCTGTCACATTGCATCTCACAGAGCTCCTGTTTAATGGGGAGGGAAGCCAGCCCAGAGAACTCCACTCTAATGGGGACAAGTTCAAGTTCAGGAAACTCCTCTTTAATCTGGACAGATTCCATCTTCACACTGTCCATGGCAGCAGACCGGATTCTGTTTAGTAGCTGCTGAAAAAATAATTATGTATCAATTTAAATACAGTGTTATGAAGGGCATTCAAGGGACAAATGCAATCTGGCATTATAGCAGGAGTGGCTTTACTATTGAAGGAACACAGAATTTCTTGTAATAAATTTATAATATCATACGATTTTATCTGTTGAAACAAGTTAAGAAAACAAGTTAGAAAAATGCAACAGCCATTTAAAGGGATGATATCAAACATAAAAGTCCAAATTAGGAGAAGCAATTAGGCCAATCTTGTCAAGCATCAAGCAAATAGGCACAATTGGAAGGTGCTGGGGCCCAAGATTCACACAATTCTTGCTTCTAACTTGGCCTTTTTGATCACTTTGCTCCAGTTGAAATGCTCTTTGTATGACTTGAAGTGACTGAGACACACACACACACAATGAGACACACACTGAGCCAGACACACTGAGACACACACACAGTCTCCGTGTGTATGAGTGTGTGAGTGTGTGTCTCAGTCACTCAATTCATACAAAGAGCATTTCAACTGGAGCAAAGTGATCAAAAAGGCCAAGTTAGAAGCAAGAATTGTGTGAATCTTGGGCCCCAGCACCTTTCCAATTGTGTCTATTTGCTTGATGCTTGACAAGGTTGCCCCAATTGCTTCTCCTAACTTGGGCTTTGTGTTTGATATCACCCTTTAAACGGCTGTTGTGTTTTTCTAACTTGGTTTTTTACATTGACAATGTTTTTGTTATAGATATCACCTCTTTTTTTACTTCATCAAATAATGAATAAAGCAAGGGAAAGATATTCGAGAATGTGTATGGTAAATAGACAGACAGACATTACAAGAGAGTAATAAGTAGAGTAATATAACATAAATGAGAAAAGATTTGAAAGTAAAATAATGGTAGAAGGGACTTTTGACTGTTGAAAGTGTAAAGATTTTATTACTTTGGTTGCAAATGTACATCCATCAATGGTAAAAACAATATGTATATTTTGGTAACTTGATTTTTACGCAAGTACCAAAATAAAATGTTATGAATGGTTCAAAATGTACAAATGAATGTCAGGGCTAAAGGGCAGTATACTAAGAGATTATAATGCTTGAAACAAAACAGTATTCTCCTTGATATACTGGAGTTATGAACTTAGCCCAATAGAAGTCATTTGTAAAGCATTAGATATCTTCATAAAAGCCATATACATGTCCTTTGCATTTCTTGGCCATGGTTTGACTTCAATGAGTGCATCATTTGCATGCACCCATTTTCCAGTAGCACCCACAGCAAGCACTGCACATAGTGTCCTGAAGTAACACCCTGTCCTTGGTGTATGATAATGGAAGATAATTGGTAATTCCTGTTGTCCACAGTAATTGTGCTCTTCTGCACAGCAGTAAACTTAGCATTGTGTCACTTTGTAATGGTCCCGTCTGGTTTTGTTTCCCAAATCATAAGTTGGACTGCAATCAGTCTCCCTGCTGATTGAATAAGTTCACGCTTCATGATTGGAGAAGTTTTGCATTGCCTACATTTGCTACCAGGAATCATTGCCCATTTGCCATTTCTATAAATGAGTTCTTCCAATCACATGGAATCTGTGCCAGCAGGTACATGTAGAGGATAAACATTTAACACCTCTCGGTTTGATGAGCAGTAGTTACATCTAGTACATAGAATGTTATGACTTATTGTGACTGAAACCATGCAAGACACTTCAGGACAAATTTCAGACAAACTGCAACATCTTGCTGCTCACCTCTATTGAAAGGTTCTCCTAAGATGTGACAAATATCCACAGTAGTTAAAGACGCAGTGGATGGCAGCAGTGTGGAGTAGTGGTTCGGGCTCTGGACTCTTGACCGGAGGCTCGTGTGTTCAATCACAGGTGGGGGACACTGCTGATGTACCCCAGAGCAAGGTACTTTACCTAGATTGCTCCAGTAAAACCCAACTGTATAAATGGGTAATTGTATGTAAAAATAACGTGATATCTTGTAACAATTGTAAGTCAGCCCTGGATAAGGGTGTCTTCTAAGAAATAAATAACAATGGCAAGTGATCCTATTTGTGAACAAAGTTCCTGATAGCTTCTTGTTGACTGTGTTTTAATGAATCCTTCAGAGGTTGCAAGTGAAGAAGGCACTGCAATACTGCATTTGCATAGCATGAGGTGAAATTGGGGTTGCTCAAGCCTCTGAATGGATGTGTAACTGCAAGTGTTCTCTTAGAAGACTGAGGCTTTTGCTGTTCCTGAACATTAATGATGGCTCGGTGAATGAAATGCACACAATCTTTTACCTTGTGTCCCTTGTGTGTGTTAGTCTCCTTCAAGCTTATCATAAATCCCTCTGAGCCGATGGTACTCTTCAACTGCAGTTTGACATGCGTAAATGCAGGTGGGTTCAAAGTTAATAAGGTGGATACCACTTAAGGAAGTAACTGTGGAAAGTGCAACGAAACTTTGCCCATAGGAGAAAATGGAGTTACCAAGATCCATCCTAACTGTTTTTAGAGTCATACCCTGGCATTTGTGAATGGTGGTTGCATGAGCACAAATGACTGGGAACCGATCTTGAACAATGTAGACTCTTTCCATGATTTCAAACTTTGAGCGTAAACGTTGAAAAGTATGGGTGACTCCATTGTTAAATTTGATGGTTATGGTTTTGACCATACTTGTGTTTTCCAGATAGTAGGAAACAGCTTGAAGCTTCCCTATTGCCCCATTGATGAAACCAATGGCAACGTCAATGTTCTTGCGAATTTGCTTAATACAAATGTGATACATTTACTACCAAACTAAATACAAATGCAAATATGTGACAAATGCTAAATGGACTTCAAATACTTTCCCATACAACAAATGTTAATTTATTAACATGAATTTGGCAGAGGCCTTTATCCAAGGTGACATACAAGGAAAACAGTTTATATAATAATAACACACAGTAATCATGTAGTTCATAATAATTAACAGGTACCAATAATTAACATGTACCAATATAGGAAGCAAGTTACATAAAACAGTGTTTCCCAATCTTGGTCCTGAGGACCCAGCGTTTGCTGATTTTTGTTCCAACTGAGCTTCAAATTACTGAATTGAACCCTCAATTGAATGAATAATTTGTCTAATCAGAGCATTTGAATTATTTGTTGCTCTTAAATGGCTAGCTGCACAGGCCTCAATTAGCACTAACCTAGGACTACCTAATGTTAACTCAGGTAAGGTAGTCCAAGATTTGTGCTGATCAGGGTTTGTGAAAGCAGTCAAAAGAGTTGGATATTTAAAGTTATTTCGAACATTGCATTAAGTCACTAATTGTTAGTTCAATTGGGGGATCAATTTAATAATTGAGAACTCAGTTGGAACACAAACAGCAGACACAGTGAGTCCACAGGACCAGGTTTGTGAAACACTGACATAAATGATGAGATATATGTATATATTTATATATGTGTGCATTGCACAATTATTCTTTTACTTGTTTTGATTGTTATGTTTAATAAACATGAAGTTCTCAAAAGTGTCCTTTAGTTTGCATCAACTTTCAGGTTGATCAACTTTACCAGCACTACTGAAAAGTCTCTTTACTTTATTATGAGCATTATTATTGGAAAGTATTTAAATGCATTTGAAATTTACATATTTTTGAAGCAAATTCTTATATTTCAGAATATACAAATACCAAGTCAAATGCAAATAGTTCAGCAGATTGCATTTAAATTATTATTATTTATTTTTAGCAGACGCCCTTATCCAGGGCAATTTACAATGGTCACAATTATATCACATTATGTTTACATACAATGAACCATTTATCCAGTGGTTTATACTGAATCTAGGTAAAATACCTTCCTCAAGGGTACAACAGCAGTGTCCCTCACCTGGGATTGAACCCACAAGAGTCCAGAGCCCTAACCACTACTTCACACTGCTGGCCCCAAAGTAACGTGTCAATTTGAACCAAAGTAATGGTTTTGGAGACATTTTGTAGGGGAAACTGATATAAAGAAAAACTACTTCAGATAATTCAAGAAAACAGAGAAATTGTTTAAGCACATAGAGTACAGTGGCTAAGATAAGAGTGTGTAATGAGCAAAACCAGGTGTCTGACCTTCATACATTTGGGTAAAATATTGTGTTTGTGAAATGATAGAACAAAAACTATGAAAGCTACATTGCAAAACACTTATTTGTCACACTTTTAAAACACACCACTGGGTTTATGATTTGTAATGTGTTTAGGATTTAAACACCTTATGGTGCTTATTTCATAAACTCTTGGACGTGTTTATGATTTGTAACACTTTTTAAACATTCATACGCATTTATAACAGGGATGGTGTTTAACATCTAAACATTAAACTTAGAAAAATGGCACAGATTAAACACATACCGTTTAACAATTATTTAGAGTTCCAAATGACTAAACACCAGCGTTACACCTAATGACGTATAAACACTGCTGTTTAGGAATAGAGCACTTCTATATATATATATATATATATATATATATATATATATATATATATATATATATATATATATATATACTATACACACACATGCCATTTACATACAAACATTTCACACATCTGTGGTTTTACAGTGTAAATGTATGAAAAGAAGACAGACGTAGCCATAATACAGTCAAATTTAATGTCACTTCTGTTAATGTCACACTCTGCTTATTCTCATCAAATCGCAATGTCCCGGACCGAATATAATGCATGCTGTGACTTTGATGTTTTGTTTTTAAAATGTATTAATGATCAATGCATTGCTGAGTTTGTTGCGCTCATGTATCAGGTGGTGTCTGGAATGATCCAAATGCAATTAAAACAGCGGGTGGAGGCGTGAAATAAATATATTTATAACTTCTCTTATGCAGTTATTTCAATAGCGATTAATAACCCTTTGCGGTCCATTTATTCAGTGCGTCAGGTCCAATTTATTTTCACATGCGCAGTTTATTTTAGACACGCTGTTTAAAAGTATTTTTTTAAACAGTAAAACAGGTTTAAAAGGCACTGCATATCAACAGGACACTCAGTACTGCATCTCCAGCCCCGCCCCACCCCTCGCTCGTTGTATTTTTCACATACCTCTTCATAGTCGTGCATACTGATGAATCATCTCCTGATCACTCGTTTTAATCACCAATCTCCTCAATAATGCGATCCAAGTCATTATTTTATTACTATAACATCTAAAAAACTCTGCAAATGTCCGGCAGTTTCAAACAAGTTTTTCTAACTTGTACGAGGAACTACCGTTCCTCTCAATAATGGTGACCAGGGACGGATTGTCCACTAGGCGCTAGGGCCGCCCACCATAGCAGAACACAAGAAAAAAATAAAAAGCATAAAACGACTGTGAACATTTAAGTGCTTAATTCTGACATTTACTCACGTTCTTAGTTTTTATTATCCACAGCAAATGTGCATTTTATGGAAAAAAAGTATTTATGCCAAATCACTGGTTATGCTTATCGTATGCCTCTTCTCCTGGTTCCGGGGGGTCGTGCCCGGAGGATGACCGTTTATGAGCATGCGTAGTTATGATTTTCAGCCGAAATTGTAGCCTAGCTTTTCGCTGCTCCTATTAATCCCATTAAGCGAATTTAACGCCCAATGGGGAGTCTATGCAGTTACCACCTAGACACACAGATGGCGGTTTATAAAATATTGCTATATTTATCAAGACGATTAATGTTGTAGCCAAATAGCAGTCTCAGAATAAGAACATTAAACAAGGAGAAAGAGAAGAAGTAGTTTGTAGCTCGCAGCCATTTTTGTTAGAAAGTGAACGATGACAGAACAAGAAAGGCCAATGAACGCTGCGCTGTCTCTACAGCAAAGTCCGTCTGAGCGGAGAACTCTGCCAGAGAAATTACAGGTCAAGGACTTGGGCGGATCAGCCAAATATTACAGCAAAGCAGCGACAGGGGAAACTGTACAACCGGACATTCTCCAGAACATGGTACGAGAAAAGCCCTGGCTGTGTGGGTGTGCAACACGCAACACGGTGTTCTGCTCTCCATGTCTGCTGCTTCGGATTTGGCCTGGACTGACCGAGGGGTGAGCGACATGAAGCACATCTCGGAAAAGACGAAAAGCACAAACACGGTAAAACCCGTATGCAGAATGTGCTGAAGCTAGCGATGTTGGGCAAAGTTAACATAGCTACCCAACTGAACAGAGAGGTTTGCCTCCCAGAAAGAGAGACGGGCAAAGTTTCTTTATAGGGAAATGCCTGACTGTTTCTGATCCTCACCTGTGTGATTCTGTGTCAGCTGAGCAAGGTAATTAATTTACACACACCATCACTCTCACACACTCACTCATACAGAACACATACTGAACTATACAGTAAAAATGTTGGTGATGTTTAAGTGTTTGAGTTATTTGAGTTTATGTAATTGTTTGAGTTATTTATTTCAGTTTTTTATAGTGTCAAGTTGAAATTTTGATAATGTTGATATAGCCTATCTTTAATGTAATGTGAATGTTGATAAGTTAAATGGAAACAATGTAAATAGTTTTAATGTAATAATATATTTGTTTGTTTTTTGACCCCTGGGAGTGTGTATCCATTCGTTTGTGTGTGTGTGTGTGGTGACCAGGCATCCCAGTGCCCCAACATTTCTCAATCTTTTAAAAAAGTCCCAGGCCGTGTTATTTTGTGGTACATGTTAAAACGTGGTACACCATGTACTGCGCTTGCCCGGGCTGTGCAAATAATTTTAGCTCAGAAAACAAGGAAACGCCCATCTGAACAAATACAAAGTACTGTTCGACCTTTAAAGTTCATTTTAATATCATTTTTTCTACCAATTCAGCAAATATGTGACTAACTAATGAGCAACATATTCTGTTATCGAACATTGTAAACAAATACCATTTTGTGGGTGAACTACAGTTTGTCTTATTCCTAGTGATCTGTGCAGCAGTCAATCACAACACTGACAGCGCACACGGGTCAAGTTTTGGTACCAGTACCACATTCTGATGACCTACACCGGTTTTAAGCCACTTCCTGTAGCGCGACACACTCTAAATACCTTTTTGTCAAAATAACGTAAAACAACCGCGTCTATATCATTTAGTTTATGGCACCTGCAGTGAAAACAAAATAACATTAAATAAAATAAAATAGGGTAATCAAGAACATGATGTTTTATAAAGTGATTAACACAGACAGACGTGCTTATTTCTCAGCGCGCAATGCGTTTTCATGTAGTTTATATTCAATATGAATCTGCAATTCCGTGTAGTTTCGTACAGTAGCTGTTCAGTTCAGTCGGGATTTAGCCCAGACACTGGGAGAGCAGCGAGAGGTTGCAAGCATCCGAGTTCAGCAGCTTAAACCACATCAACAACGCACTGACATTACTAGCTACCCATGACGAGAACATCACATACCTGTGCTGCACAAAAACACTGACCCTGCTGAAAAACCTGCGACTAACAGTAAAATGCGACACCACTGCGTCACAAAACAACTAAACATGAATTAAAAACAACATGGAACTTACTTTTTTTTTTTTTTTTTTTTACCGTCCACGCCTTGTCAACTGGTGCGCAACAAAATGTTAAATAAATTAAAAATAACTCTGCAGGGCTGAGTCGTTTTTCTTTTCTTTTAAATTTCAGGCGTTTGTCGTTGTTTTATTCTCTTTGAAAATGCGCTGAGGTATGACGCAGGTTGCGTTCTAGTAACTCCAAAACCCTGCGTCGCCTGCGGGAGTCTGTCTCTGACGTCACCGCCTGCGTAGACGGAGCTAGGACAGATTTAGGAGGTTTCCCAGCACAGTCGACTGAGCAAACATAGCGACCAACTTCATTGATTTTGCCATTGCAGAAGAGATAGAAGCAATTGAGTTTCCCTTCGTGCTCCACCACCTTCAACAATTACAGCAACCCCAGAAAAGGTACATTGAAAACGATGTAGGCAGCACAAATACATTTTTCATTAGTTGTCAGTATTTTATTGGCCAAAGCCTTTGTACAATTAATTAAATGCTACATTTTACACAAATACATATACATCCCATAATGATTGTATTTACTATAAGGATAAACAAAATGTAACAGAAAATATAATTGCATAAGGTGATAGAGTCCAGTAACCAAACTAGTGTATCCAGTGATACTATTAGTTCACTGACATTCTTGATTAAAATATGTTCTATATATATATGGCTTCTGATTACAAACAAACACAAGTGAACTCTCCCTTCAATACAGTTTAGAAATATGCACACACATAACTCACCTTTTGGTTGCACTGTGCTCTGGCTCTTCAGTACATCATTGAAAAGCCTACTGGCATATTCAAGATCTGCATGAAATAGGACGAGCAAAGATTAGTCGATATATAACTGTGGCATTACATTAAGTCGGAATATGTATTGTATCAAGAGGAGCTAACAGGTCTGGTAAAGGCTTAGGGTTAGGGTTTGTCTAAACAAATACCACTGCAAATGCACAAGAACAAAACGTTGTTGTAGTTATTGTATTACAGGGTTGGTGTAGTTATTGTATTACAGGGTTGTTGTAGTTATTGTATTACAGGGTTGGTGTAGTTATTGTATTACAGGGTTGGTGTAGTTATTGTATTACAGGGTTGGTGTAGTTATTGTATTACAGGGTTGGTGTAGTTATTGTATTACAGGGTTGGTGTAGTTATTGTATTACAGGGTTGGTGTAGTTATTGTATTACAGGGTTGGTGTAGTTATTGTATTACAGGGTTGGTGTAGTTATTGTATTACAGGGTTGGTGTAGTTATTGTATTACAGGGTTGGTGTAGTTATTGTATTACAGGGTTGGTGTAGTTATTGTATTACAGGGTTGGTGTAGTTATTGTATTACAGGGTTGGTGTAGTTATTGTATTACAGGGTTGGTGTAGTTATTGTATTACAGGGTTGTTGTAGTTATTGTATTACAGGGTTGGTTGTGTAGTTATTGTATTACAGGGTTGTGAAGATGACAGGTGCTCTCTGTAAAACATTTCTCTCATGTTGCCTTATAACAGCTTTCGATGTCTTCAAGAACATATTTGTTGTAGTAGTTATAGTGACAAATCAAACATGAACACACAACATCACTGATACACATAATGTAAGTTTCAATAATGCATTCTTAAATGGGGTTTAGTTTATTATCAGTATCAATATTTCGTACTTGACTGAATTCTTTCCTTCTCTGCAGGTGTAATAGTTGCCACACCATCAGTGCGTGTAATATCCACCATTTCCATTATGGATGCTCACCAGGGTAGTGGCTGCCACTACCATAGCTTTATAGACACAGATACACACAGGTGGGTTGAATGAATCACTCAGGATAACAATGTGGCATTATGACACTTTAACCATTCAGGTGTGTTTTAAGTACATGTGGGTTACTTGTTAGTATATTATTAAATGTGATAACTACTTTCACAGGAGAAAGCTTATGTACTTTCATATCTGTTCTGAAAGTGACATTTAGCTTACAACATTAGCACATATTTTATATGTGTATGTATATGTAAATTAGACCAAATACATTCCAAACCAACAGTTAACCAGTAAGGGCATCATTTGAGGTCTGCTTTACCTTTATTGTTTGTAGTTTAATCAATAGGAAGCAATAAGAACAGGAACACTATACATGTCATTTAATAAACTAGAGCAATGTAACCTGCTCTGCAAGCTGTATTGGAAATGCCTGTATAAATAAACACACACATATATATATATATAGTAACATTGTCATGTCTGTGAAGCAGGACTCAGGGAAATGCTGTTAATTCTTAAGACAAGACAAACGAACTGGACAGACAACAAATCCTGCATTGCTGCCGGTGTCCGGATTGTTATTATTATTTTATTATAGGTCTGTTCAAGCAATTTAAGTTATGTACATCGGTTTTACTAGTTACGTCCGAGAATTAAATGCAAACGCGCTATATATGCACATATATGTCGCTTACAATAACACGTTGTAATTTATGCAAGCTGTTTTCGATGTATTTCACACCCCACACCAGGTGGCGGTATCCCGTTCACTAATCCTGCACGTGGCTCTCAAAGCCCCTCTTGCACTGCTGGCGCTCTTCCATTGCTTATAGTTCAGGCTCTGCTTCAGAGCAGCTCCTTTAGAATCTGCAGCGCATGCGCAGACTCCCCGCCCAGAGCATGCGTCACCTCTGTTGTCAGTTCCGGCTGCGGACACGCAATTTGCCTTACTGGAGCAGGTGTTGCACGCAGACCCACGTCATTTGACGCGAAGTCGACTCAGGCTGCCAAAATCCTGCGCAACTAGAACGCAGCCACTGGCTTGGTTTTTGGGATGGAACTGCTTAACAGTACCGCGTTTTGATTGGTTCTTGTCTGTCGGAGGAATATGACGTCAACACAAGTGGGAAAGCTTGGAGGCATTTTAACATTGTGATCGGAGAGAGAGAGAGAGAGAGAGAGATAGAGAGAGAGAAACCATTAGGTGACTTTCACGTGATTTGATATATATATATATATATATATATATATATGGCAGTTCATGACAGCAAGTGTTTTCCTTTATCAAATGTTAATATTAAAACCCATTTTTGATATAGATCATGGTATTCCTAAAAAAGGACATCTCATTTGCTTATGTAATGTCCTTCAATATATAGTCATGCGTAGCGGTTTCAGACCTCACTTACAGGTTTTAAGAGACCAGTGCCCTTCAACAGCTTTGAATAAGCTTTCATTGCCTTTCCATGATAGTTTAAACTGGCTATAGATCATGTTTAAACAGTTGAATATGCAAATATAATGCAAACGAAATACATTGTAAATTAGTAATGAATCCATTGAGTGAGAGATTACAGACTTTCTTGTGCAAAGTACAAGTAACGTGTAAAAATGAGCCCCTCAACCATTTACTGTAAAGTCCTTCCTACTTGGAAACATTTACACTTGTAACGACCCACAGGCAGTCCTGATCGGATATGATCCATGACCTTTATGTCATATCTCGCCGTCCAATCACTAATCTATTTTTTTTTGCGTGGGACATATCCATGACTATGGGCCATGTCTCCATATAATTGGTTTAGGGCTAGGATGGGTGGGACGTATAATATTATAATACAAGGATAAAATCAAAGTAGACGTCAAAATGTCAGAATTCCTCTAGAGGAAAATATACTTGAACTTTGACCCATTCGACTCTCGAGATCACTATCAATTTAAACACACAATGTCTAGTGTTCAATCACTCGACAACACCCACAATGCAGAAATGTTCATTAACAAAATGAGAATATGTTAAAAATTGATGTAAAGCTGGTACATTTGTCTCTCAGAGAAACTGGAGAGGAACGGAAATTAAAGACATTCCTGTCAATGGCTTTCAGAAATTCAATCAGACAACACCAACAATTGATGTAAGTTAATACATCTTCTCGCAAATACTGATCATTTGGGAAGCACCAATGCATATATATATATATATATATATATATATATATATATATATATATATATATATATATATATGCATACTTATATGTGCGCGTGCCTGTATGTGTATGTGTGCAGTTCATGTAACGCCATTCCGGTCAAAATGCGTTATTATACATGTTCTCATTTTACTTAGTAAGTGTTTAATTCAATTGACTATGTGTACTAATGGCCAATAAGATCGCTGAAAATGAAATGAGTTTGAAGAAAATACTAAGTGTAATAAATGACCCAATTAAAAGTGTCCTTACATCTGCCATTCCCCCATATGTAAAGTCCAGTGAAAGATGGACAGACCCCGACCCTCCAAGATGAGCATCAATCTCCGCTTTCAGAGCCTCAGAAATCACTTTAATCCAGGGTAACCCACTGAAACGAATATGAAATTTTAAACAAGTGTTGAAAGATCTGACATTCAATCTAATATTAGCTATTTTAATGTAAAACTGAAACAAAATTAGAAAAAAACAATTGTGTACATTGTCAATACAAACTGAACCGTGTCACATCAACACTGTCTGTCTCAAGAAGTCAATACAAACTGAACCGTGTCACGCCCAACACTGTCTGTCTCAAGAAGTCAATACAAACTGAACCGTGGTCACGCCAACACTGTCTGTCTCCAAGAAGTCAATACAAACTGAACCGTGTCACGCCAACACTGTCTGTCTCAAGAAGTCAATACAACTGAACCGTGTCACGCCAACACTGTCTGTCTCAAGAAGTCAATACAACTGAACCGTGTCACGCTCAACACTGTCTGTCTCAAGAAGTCAATACAACTGAACCGTGTCACGCCAACACTGTCTGTCTCAAGAAGTCAATACAAACTGAACTGTGTCACGCTCAACACTGTCTGTCTCAAGAAGTCGGCAGCACTCAGCAAATCTAGATTTGCAGCGTAGAAAAATCTCTCGCCGCCATGGTTTGCAATTTTCATTATTCTTGATTTTTAAAAAAAAAAAACAAACATATTTCAAGTCTGAAATTGAAAAAAAAGGTTATCCCGAAGATTGCTACTCTTGTAATGACGCTACATGTCTGTAAAATGACCAGCCCCTACGTAGAAAATGCATTGTTCATTTACATTTGTTTAGAACATGTAGTTTATGTATTACGATTGGTCCAAATCGACTTGTGTACTAAATATTTGAACATGCATAAAATAACACGTTTTTGACACGATGGCCTTCCACACGTGTGTGCGTGTGTTTATCTGAGTGCGTGGGAGTACTTAAAGCATATAAAAGACGTGACAATGCCTTCATATTTTCTAGGGCTGGGACAATGCATCGAATCGATGGAATAACCATCTATCAGTTTTTATTGGGACCGGCAAAATATAAATCTACACTTTTTATCCCTTGCCTCTCATTTGTTCCTTTAAATAATAATAATAATAATATAATAATAATAATAATAATAATAATAATAATAATAATAATAAAACCTCCACTCCCACTATGCAGCACGTACGTTTTCAAAGTAAGTGCACAGTGTACCATTTTTTGAGGTCACACGGGTCAAGTTTTGGTACCAGTACCACATTCTGATGACCTACACCGGTTTTAAGCCACTTCCTGTAGCGCGACACACTCTAAATACCTTTTTTGTCAAAATAACGTAAAACAACCACGTCTATATCAGTTAGTTTAAGGCACATTATGTTTTACAAAGTTATTAACACAGCGCGCAATGCGTTTTCATGTAGTTTATATTCAATATGAATCTGCAATTCCGTGTAGTTTCGTACAGTAGCTGTTCAGTTCAGTCGGGATTTAGCCCAGACACTGGGAGAGCAGCGAGAGGTTGCAAGCATCCGAGTTCAGCAGCTTAAACCACATCAACAACGCGCTGACATTACTAGCTACCCATGACGAGAACATCACATACCTGTGCTGCACAAAAACACTGACCCTGCTGAAAACCTGCGACTAACAGTAATACAGCAGCAGGCAGAGGCTTCCTGTCCCGTTAGATTTTTGTCACAGGTCTGAGTTGAATGGAAATTGAATCGGCCTTGCTGAGGAGACCCGCCATGGCTTGTTCATTCAGGATCTGCAACACCACTGCGTCGCAAACAACAAAACAGGAATTAAAAACAACATGGAACTTACTTTGTTTTTTCTGTCGTCCACCCTTGTCAAGTGGTGCGCAATAAAATGTGAAATAAATTAAAACAACTCTGAGGAGCTCAGTCGTTTTTTTTAAATTTCTGTCGTTTGTTGTTCTCTTTGAAAACAGGCATAATAACAGTCTCGCGTTTTGATTGGTTCTTGTCTGTCCGAGGAATATGACGTCACACGAGGGAAGGGGAAGGGAAGGGGAAGGGGAAGGGGAGGGGAAGGGGAAGGGGAGGGGAAGGGGAAGGGGAAGGGGAAGGGGAAGGGAAGGGGAGGGGAAGGGGAAGGGGAAGGGAAGGGGAAGGGGAAGGGGAAGGGGAAGGGGAAGGGGAAGGGGAAGGGGAAGGGGAAGGGGAAGGGGAGGGGAGGGGAAGGGGAGGGGAGGGGAGGGGAGGGGAGGGGAGGGGGTTGATAACATTTTAATCAGAGAGAGAGATCTGCTTTCCAGAACCTTTCAATTCAAATATAATGTGCTATTTTGCTGTACTAATATAACAAACTATGGGTGACTATTACTTTATATAAATGATCATGTTGTGCACGAATGTAAGAATTATCTTTACTGTGGTGATGTACTTTTTCTTTCAAATAGCATATATCTATAATCGTTTTGTGTGATTTATTTTAGTTGCAAATATATATCCTGCCCACTATTACAGCTTTGCTACAGGATTCATGAGTTTATCTCCAATGTAGTTTAATCACAGTTTAAAGGCTACGTCTCAGATTCTGCCGCTCTGCTGTTCTGGATTCAGTCCAGTTTATGGGATGTTCTGCTCTATATATATATATATATATATATGTTCTGCTCTATATATATATATATATATATATATATATATATATATATATATATATATATATATATATATATATGGCAGTTCATTAAAGCAGGTGTTTTCCTTTATCAAATGTTAATATTAAAACACATTTTTGTGAAGGAACATGGTATTCCTAAAAAGGACATCTCATTTGCTTATGTAATGTCCTTCAATATATAGTCATGCGTAGGGGTTTATCACACCTCACTTACGGGTTTTAAGAGACCAGTGCCCTTCAACAGCTTCTAATAAGCATTCCTTGCCTTTCCATGATAGTTTAAACTGGCTATACATGATGTTTAAATAGTTGAATATGCAAATATAATGCAAACGAAATACATTGTAAATTAGTAATGAATCCATCGAGTGAGAGATAACAGACATTCTTCTAGAAAGAGTGCAAAGAAGAGTGGCCAGAATTATCCCGGTTTAAAAGGCATGTCGATGCAGACAGGTTAAAAAATTGAATCTATTCAGTCTTGAACAAAGAAGACTACGCTGGTGATGTGATTCAAACATTGAAAATCCTAAAAGGTATAAACAATGTCGACACAGGACTTTTCTGACCTGAAAAGAAGCAAGGACCAGGGGTCACAAATGGAGATTAGATAAAGGGGCATTCAGAACAGAAAATGGGAGGCACTTTTTTACACAGAAAATTGTGAGGGTCTGGAACCAACTCCCCAGTAATGTTGTTGAAGCTGACAGCCTGGGATCCTTCAAGAAGCTGATTGATGAGATTCTGGGATCAATAAGTTACTAACAACCAAACGAGCAAGATGGGCTGAATGGGGCCTCCTCTCGTTTGTAAACTTTCTTATGTTTCTTATGTTCTTAATGTGTAAAATGTGCCCCTCAGCAATTTTGCTGTATAATCCTCCCCTTGGAAACATTTGCACTGGCCATAAAAGGGCTAACTGCAAGAGTGATAGAATGACACAAGTTAATTGTATCAACCTGTATGACCTACGTAATGCCTGATTGATACTTTGTTGTAGTTGATACTTCTAGGCAGTCCTGATCGTGATACGATCGATGACCTTTATGTCATATCTCACGTCCAATCACCAATCTATTTTTTTTGGGCCATGTCTCCATATAATTGATTTAGGGCTAGGATGGGTGGGACGTATAATATTATAATGACCATTTCAACTGAGTTCACTGCAGCTTGCTGTAGATAGATAGAGACAAGACTAACTACTGTACCAGCATCTGATCGTTTTTTTCGTTTTTCTTATTGTTATTTTTAATTCTATGTACATTTTAATGTTTTTTTCCTTTGTGTAAATGTTTCTCCCCAGGAGATGGACGGAGGCAAAACTAAATACCTGCATCTGATGCCTAACTGGCTGTCGGGTCATTTGTATTATTATTAGCTATGTATTTTATTATTATTATTATTATTATTATTATTATTATTATTATTATTATTATTATTATTATTATTTTACTTTTTCTTTGTTTCTATATGTGTGTGTAAAAGGATGCGTCATTATTTAGCTGTAGTCATCATTATTATTATTATTATTATTATTATTATTATTATTATTATTATGATTATTATTATTTAGCTATGTATTTTATTATTAGTAGTAGTAGTTTATTTTTTCTTTGTTTCTGTGTGTGATTTATTTATTCTAGTTTTGACAATAAAAATCTTACTATCAAAGTTTTGCTTTTCTTACCAATACTTGTAAGTTTTTTGAATAAAAAAAATATACTTTTTTGATCACAAACAGGGTAATAATGTTTCCAGTCTCAGTTTTTGAAAGCCATGTAAAATGCCATGCGTCATAAAACCTTGTGTAGCTCAGCAGATGAACAGGGTATTGTGCAGCTCCTATATATGTGAAGGCTGTTTCTATGACTTGGAAAGAGGTCAAAATCGGCACTTTTAAAAATGTTATTTATTATACATTTTCAATATTTTTTGGGAGGCGTGACTTATATGAAAAACATATATAATACATTCCACAACAAAATACATGATACCATTGGAAACAGCTACTTGATTCCTTTCTGTTGATATATTGGGTTTTAATTTCTGAATTAAGGTTGCCAAACTACAAGCGCTAAAACACAAATGGGTCATCATATTCATGCCCAGATATGGACATTCTGCTCAGGCGTCAAAGGGTTAAATGTATCAACCTGTGCCATTTAATACCTGTGTAGATTGATACTGTGTTGCAGTACATACTTCTAATACTCCACAGATGGAAATGCCTGACATTACAAAATAGGCTAGGCAGTTTATTCCTACCAAAACTACTTGCCTTCAAATGTCACTTTAAAAAATCAAGATGGAGAGCAAGATTGACTTAATAAGCCTCTTTTCACTCCAGTGAATGATGCACTAATCGCGCAGAATTGACCAGTTCTGCGTTCTAGCAGGGCCATTGCTCCTGGACTCGAACCGCGACGCCTTTTATGGAGCCATTTGTGCCAAAACTTTCCAGCCGTTCATTTGTCAATTTGTTTGTCCATTCATGAATTGGTCCATTTGTCCAGCACTTCGTCAATTCATACAGTAATTCATAAAATTATTTGTTAAATCATCTAATAATTCATTAATTTAATTGTCAATTCATTAACACGAAAGGCTGTACAGACTTTAGTGTGAAGCGTTTGTTGGCACTTGACCTGCAAATTTCCAATCAACCAGACGAACTTCCCTGCAAACTTCCCAACAAACAGACAAACTTCCAACTGTCAATCTCGCACAGCACCAAAAACACTGCAACCTTTCTAGCCAATAGGAGCACACACTCATATTTTAACCAATGCAAATCCAACATCACTCAAAACTGCTTCAGCCAATAATATTGCAGTTTATTAGAAAGGGCGTTTCCAAAGATGTTCTATTTAACAAGATACTCGACTCTGCTGCTTTTCAATGGAGACGTCCGTCTCACTGCGTGCAAAGCATGGTGGTCTATACAGAGAGCTCGGCAAAACAAATTCTATGGAGAGTCAGGGAGGCGGAAGAAATTTTGCTGGTTTTCGACATGTTAAAAAATGCATGAAACTTTTGAAGTAGATTTCACATTTGCCCGAGGTCTTTTGAAGAAAACAGGAACATTAGCAAATTGTGACAATACGTCATTGTTATGAAAAATGCTATTTTCTGAGCACTGCCCTGCCATTCATGCTGAGGTCTGATAATAAATCCCTATGCATGACTATACATTGATGAACATTACATAAGCTAATGAGATGTCATTTCTTTTTTTTAGAATGTTCCTTCTCAAAATGTATTTTAATATTAACCTGTACTAAAGGAAAACACCTGCATTTTCATGTACTGTATCTATTTCAGTGCAGTGTAGTTTCTTCAGTGTAATAAAGAAAGAAGCTTTTTTTTTTAAACATTTAAATTCTATTTCTGTTTCTTCTTTAAAAAAAAAAGCCAGTGGTGTTTAAGGTGTAGTCACTGAATCTTTTTTTTTAAACTCCATTTCAATGCAGAATGTTCTTTGGTTGTGAATTTGAGATGGTGATCCATTGTTTTCTAACATGTTTTATTCTTAACTGTATTAATATACATGTATGGCTGGGGAGCAAATCTAAATGTAATGATGCTTTTTATATGTGGCTGTTTTGTGTTGTATTCAAATCTAAATGTAATGATGCTTTTTATATGTGGCTGTTTTGTCTTGTATTCAAATCTAAATGTAATGATGCTTTTTATATGTGGCTGTTTTGTGTTGTATTCAAATCTAAATGTAATGATGCTTTTTATATGTGGCTGTTTTGTGTTGTATTCAAATCTTAATGTAATGATGCTTTTTATATGTGGCTGTTTTGTGTTGTATTCAAATCTAAATGTAATGATGCTTTTTATATGTGGCTGTTTTGTGTTGTATTCAAATCTAAATGTAATGATGCTTTTATATGTGGCTGTTTTGTGTTGTATTCAAATCTAAATGTAATAATGCTTTTATATGTGGCTGTTTTGTGTTGTATTCAAATCTTAATGTAATGATGCTTTTTATATGTGGCTGTTTTGTGTTGTATTCAAATCTAAATGTAATGATGCTTTTTATATGTGGCTGTTTTGTGTTGTATTCAAATCTAAATGTAATGATGCTTTTTATATGTGGCTTTTTGTGTTGTATTCAAATCTAAATGTAATGATGCTTTTATATGTGGCTGTTTTGTGTTGTATTCAAATCTAAATGTAATGATGCTTTTTATATGTGTCTGTTTTGTGTTGTATTCAAATCTAAATGTAATGATGCTTTTTATATGTGGCTGTTTTGTGTTGTATTCAAATCTAAATGTAATGATGCTTTTTATATGTGGCTGTTTTGTGTTGTATTCAAATCTAAATGTAATGATGCTTTTTATATGTGTCTGTTTTGTGTTGTATTCAAATCTAAATGTAATGATGCTTTTTATATGTGGCTGTTTTGTGTTGTATTCAAATCTTAATGTAATGATGCTTTTTATATGTGTCTGTTTTCTGTTGTATTTTTGCAGAAGCCAGTCAGGGCATTTGTTTAACATAATAATAATAATAATAATAAAAAACACAACAACAGTCTTCTGGTATCGTTGTATTACACTGAACACTGCATCCAGATTTCTCTTCAATTTCAGACATGAAAAATCAAGAATAAAGAAAATTGCAAATCATGATTTTCATCTACTGTGCAAATCTAGATTTGCTGAGTGCTGCCGACTTCTTGAGACAGACAGTGTTGAGCGTGACACGGTTCAGTTTGTATTGACTTCTTGAGACAGACAGTGTTGAGCGTGACACGGTTCAGTTTGTATTGACTTCTTGAGACAGACAGTGTTGAGCGTGACACGGTTCAGTTTGTATTGACTTCTTGAGACAGACAGTGTTGAGCGTGACACGGTTCAGTTTGTATTGACTTCTTGAGACAGACAGTGTTGAGCGTGACACGGTTCAGTTTGTATTGACTTCTTGAGACAGACAGTGTTGAGCGTGACACGGTTCAGTTTGTATTGACAATGTACACAATCATATTTTTTTTTATTTTCTAATTATATTTACTTCAGCTTTACACAGAAATATTGAGTTACTATAGTTAATATTAGATTCTATGTCAGATCTTTCAACACTTGTTTCAAATTACATATTAGTTACAGTGGGGATAGCGTTGAATTAAAGCAATTTCTAAGGCTCTGAAACTGCAGTTTAGGTCCAGATCTGTCCATCTTTCATTAGACTTTACCCAATGACAAGTCCATATACCGCCACAAATCGTAGAGGGGGTGTAGGGAGAAATAGTCTGGAGATAGGAGGGGGCAGAAAGGTTGAGACAGCGATAGGTGAGTTCAAGGGTTTTGAATTGGATGCGAGCGGCAATAGGGAGCCAGTGGAGGGAGCATCGAGAGTAGCAGGATAGAAATGAGGAAGGGAAAAGACAAGGCGAGCAGCAGAGTTTTGGATGAGCTGGAGAGGACGGATAGTGGAAGCAGGGAGGCCGACCAGGAGGGAGTTACAGTAGTCAAGGTGGGACAGTACCAGGGCATGGAGCTGTGTGGAGTAGTCGTTAAGGAAGGGGAGCGTGCCAGAGTAGAGATGTGCTGAGAGTAGGAGAGGGAGCGGTCAGGGGTGACACTGAGGTTCTTGGTGGATGAGGAGGGAGAGAGGGTGGTGGATTCAAGAGGAATAGAGATAGAGAGATCAGCGATGGGGGAGTAAGAGGGGAGAAAATGCAGGAACTAAACACTTGGGGTGAGTCTCTGGAATGGGTTAACACAGAATGATGCGCTCAGTTCTTTCTCTGCTCTCACAAGAGCTCTAACTCTACTCATATTTATACAGGTTTTGAACTCAATTCCAGCTACTGTCCAGCACAGCTACATTTCCACTCTAGAAGTTTCCTTTTGCACCTAAACCAGTTCCTAACTGCGGACGCGAATGTACACCAGATATACAAATACTATCAATTCTTGTGAAAATGAATTTCAAGGGACCAGCAAAAAAAAATAAAAAAATAATAATAATCTTCAGTAGTTCTGATTATCAGGAGTCTGTTCCGAATGCATACTGTCAGTTTGTACTGAAGTTACAGTAACACTGAAATCAAATTTCAATTACACTACAGTGAAAAGTATTATAAATGTAAAAGTACTGTGCATTTTATTGACAATACGGTTGTAAGTGAACTTTTAAGAAGTATACATTGCAAATGAACTGCAGTTGAAATGTGCATGTCCCAGCTGCTGTGCTCATTCCTCAGGGTGTGTCTCATAGTGATTCCAGATTCAGGCACATTCTGATCACAGGCATTTTAAAGCACAGAAGCAAGGCGTCCTCAGCATCAGGTATTGAGCAAATCAGAAACGCTGACGACTTGCATCCAGTTTGCTGTTCACAGGCCTGTATTATTGTATCCCGTTATTTCAGAACGGTTTACAAAGTGCTTGTGGGAATGTTGGAATCTGCAGCAGCATCTTTCTTTTTTTGTACGGTGCTGCATTATCATCGCTTTCAGCACCTCCACTTGTCTTCAAGGAGCGACGTATTTGTGTGAGCAGCATGGCAACTCGAAATGCATCATGGGAACTGTAGTCCCCAAACCGCACTAAAATACAGAACAGATGCACTATAAATACCGGCACCACAAGGGTGCAGCAGAGCAATGTAATTGATGTTCCTGTGTTCCCGTGGTTCCCCTGTGACGAGGTAAGCCAGTTGCACTATTGTTTTGCTCCCTCTTAATCTTTGTTAAATACAGAACGTCAAGACAAGTCGAGTGCTGGGTTGTGTTTTCCTTTTGAATCGTGCACTGTTAAGTCTGGTGTGGTGATTTGTTTTGTAGATACACTTTCATATATTTACTTAATTATTCACCTGTGGTTTCTTTTTGTTTATTTTATCACAGGTGGTGCTTGACTGCCCTGCTGGGCTTTGGGGGGTGGAGCAGCCCAACATTACTTATTAATTGGATGGACGTTTCTCTATCTCTCCTCTAGGTGTCGCTGGGGACAATAAGTAAACAATTATTTTTTGTGCAAGATATATGGTAAAGAGTGTGTTTCTGTTTTATTGCACTGCAGCAATTATTGATTTTAGTTTTGTTATTTTGTTGTCTAATAAAGATTTTGCTGAAAAAAAGCACAACCAACTTCCATTCTCTTGTCTCCTCATTTATTTGAGAGGGGTTCTATGTGGGGTACCCAAATATTGCTGGTATATAGATAGTTATTGGAGGTTCTATTCCTCATTAAATGATTGATGGCGTAGTTTGGATAGCGACCTGGACAGTTAAGTAGAAGAGGTCACGGCCGCCACATATAAATATCAAGAAACGAGTGGATCTAAGCATATGCTATTTCATCAACTAAATGTATCAAGTCCGGTTTTTTTCCTTATTACTGATAATAATGAAATCAGTAACTTATTTTATTTATAAATATTTATTATGAGAAAATAAATCGAGAGTAGTGTCCATTATTGCTTATAAAGTCCCTGAGAAAAAAAAAACTTGTATTATGTCACTCATGAGAAACGATGTCTTGCAATCTGCCCAAACATCAATATTTTTCAACAAAACTTTCAGGAAGTATTGTAAGGTCCCTCGGGTCATAGAATAACATGTTTTATACAAGTATCTCTAAGCAGAATACATCATAATTTTCTTAAGTACTTTAATGTTCCCCAGAGTGTTCTGAAAAAAGGACGCCATTTGCATGATGCTACTGTAAAAATAGATTTTTAGTGAGTTTTATAGGAAGTGTGTCAACTACAGCCAATGAAACTTATTCAAAACACAATAAACATTTAAATTTTATTGGGAAAATATACTTCATCAACTCTGCAAGATCATGTAACCCCCACCGAGCTCTCCAATGGAAGATGTGCCATTCTTCTTCAGCACAACCACTGAATACACCGGGGTTCTACAAGAGGTTTCCTGAGCTCAGTGGTAGCAGGTCTTGTGGTCCACCAGGTTATTATTCCTATTTGGTTTAATCTTCAATGGTTCACAATAGCGAGGTGCCTCCACCTGAAAAGACTGTGCACACCTACCAGCATGCCCAGGAATGCTCTCCAGGAAACTCATTTTTAAATACCCAGCAGTGCAATAGTACTAATAATTCTGAATGGAGTCAAGAACATGAAATGAACAAACTTTGAATGAAAATAAATGTATAGAAATGGTAAGTGTAGCCTGCAATACTCAGATGCCTACCACTAGGTGGCTCCATAACATGTACCCACACAATATAGTGAAGTCACTGAATAGTTCAAATAAAAAATAAATAAAACGCTATATTCAATTATAATTTGTAGATACACACTCTAATTGGACAATTACAAATGTATTTCAATGTATAACACAGTAATATATATTATATAGTAATTAAACCAAAAATCAAAAGTTTTCTAAATAAAAATGCAGTCACTCACGCATTCACACAGTATAAAATAGAACGGTGACAAAATTCAATTATTTTAATACAAAATTATAACAGTAACCACACAAATAAACAATGAAAAAGGAAACTTAAAACGACTTTACAGATACTATTTTAAATTGAGTATATTCAACATGGAGACCCCTTTCTTGTTTCAGTTCAAGAACATAAGAACATAAGAACATAAGAAAGTTTACAAACGAGAGAAGCCATTCAGCCCATCTTGCTCGTTTGGTTGTTAGTAGCTTATTGATCCCAGAATCTCATCAAGCAGCTTCTTGAAGGATCCCAGGGTGTCAGCTTCAACAACATTACTGGGGAGTTGGTTCCAGACTCCCATAATTCTCAGTGTAAAAAAAGTGCCTCCTATTTTCTGTTCTGAATGCCCCTTTATCTAATCTCCATTTGTGACCCCTGGTCCTTGTTTCTTTTTTCAGGTCAAAAAGTCCCCTGGGTCGACATTGTCTATACCTTTTAGGAGTTTGAATCAGATCGCCAGCGTAGTCTTCTTTGTTCAAGACTGAATAGATTCAATTCTTTTAGCCTGTCTGCATACGACATGCCTTTTAAACCCGGGATAATTTTGGTCGCTCTTCTTTACACTCTTTCTAGATCAGCAATATCCTTTTTGTAACGAGGTGACCAAAACTGAACACAGTATTCTAGATGAGGTCTTACTAATGCATTGTAAAGTTTTAACATTACTTCCCTTGATTTAAATTCAACACTTCTCACAATATATCCAAGCATCTTGTTGGCCGTTTTTATAGCTTCCCCACATTGTCTAGATGAAGACATTTCTGAGTCAACATAAACTCCTAGGTCTTTTTCATAGATTCTTTCTTCAATTTCAGTATCTCCCATATGATATTTATAATGCACATTTTTATTGCCTGCGTACAGTACCTTACACTTTTCTCTATTAAATGTCATTTGCCATGTGTCTGCCCAGTTCTGAATGCTGTCTAGATCATTTTGAATGACCTTTGCTGCTGCAACAGTGTTTGCCACTCCTCCTATTTTTGTGTCATCTGCAAATTTAACAAGTTTGCTTACTATACCAGAATCTAAATCATTAATGTTTATTAGGAATAGCAGAGGACCTAATACTGATCCCTGTGGTACACCACTGGTTACCTCGCTCCATTTTGAGGTTTCTCCTCTAATCAGTACTTTCTGTTTTCTATATGTTAACCACTCCCTAATCCATGTGCATGCATTTCCTTGAATCCCTACTATGTTCAGTTTGAGAATTAATCTTTTATGCGGGACTTTGTCAAAAGCTTTCTGGAAATCTAAATAAACCATGTTGTATGCTTTGCAATTATCCATTGTCAATGTTGCATCCTCAGAAAAATCAAGCACGTAAGTTAGACATGATCTCACTTTCATAAAACCATGCTGACTGTCTCCCAGGATACTGTTACCATATAGGTAATTTTCCATTTTGGATCTTACTATATTTTCCATAAGTTTACATAGTTCAAGTGCTTTTAAGATGGCA
>CM060278.1:2747784-2808989 GCA_030684275.1 Acipenser oxyrinchus oxyrinchus | reverse complement strand
GGGTTATAAAACGAGCTACTTCAAAGAGAAACTGGATTAAACCAGATGCTTGGAAGCTAGGGTTAGGACAATGGACAATTAACCAAGTGATAAGAGATTTGTGTCTTTGTCTGATTGGTTTAAAGAAAAATCATGATGTCACTGAAAGACTGCATTTAAACTGAGAATACTGAAATGTTCTTTGTATTGCTCTGATCCGTGCTGTTGTCACCATGCAACCCTTAAGAATTCTGGTTGTAACTTTGCAACTCAGAACTTTTATCTTCAATAAACTACACTTATCTGGACTCGAAAGCAAGAAGCCTTTGACTTCTTTTTCGCTGCTTCTTTTATTGCTGATTCACAACAGAACAGACATCTGTCTGTTCTGTATTGGGACATGATTCCCTGCATGTATTATAATAAACCTATTATTAATTGAAGAAAAGGACTTTGTAAATTTTCTTAAGAAACATCGAACTCACTTTCTAAATCAACATCAACAGTAATAAGCTTTTTTTTTTTGTATTTGCTTGACAGGTAGCCTTATGCACGGCAGCTTAGAAGTAACCAGTTATTAAAGAAGCTAAGAAACCAGCAATACAGCTGTTTTGTTTCTCTTATTTTTTTGTTTCTGTTTGCACTTTTTGTAAAATGAAACAGTTTGTGCAGTTGTTGTGGGTTTATCAGGGGCAATAGACCTGAAACATTACAAGAGAACTTCTAAGTCAGATTTTGATCCCAGGGCTCGGTTTCACCAACATCAGTCTTTACTGACTTTGCTTTCACACATAAAGGCTTTGTTTAACTTTGCATTTTTAAACTGATGTAACCCAGAGCAAACCCCACAGCTAAAATGCACATACTTTAATCCACTTCACCACCTAGCCACATGCCCTAAGCCTACAAGCAGCCCCTCTTACTTTCTTTCCTGTTCATATTTTCCAGGTTCCAGTCCAGCAGCTAAAGCGAGGGCGGGCGGTGGAGAATATCCTGACTGTGGGAAAGGTTTCACCCAGTTAGGGCATTTTAAAATACACCAGCAAATTCACACAGGAGAGAAACCGTACCACTGCTCTGACTGTGGGAAGAGTTTCAGTAGGTCAGGAGACATGAAAGCACACCAGCGAATTCACACAGGAGAGAAACCGTATTCCTGCTCTGACTGTGGGAAGAGTTTCAGGGTTCAGGAACCCTGATAACACACCAGCCAATTCACACAGGAGAGAAACCGTATTGCTGCTCTGACTGTGGGAAGAGTTTCATTCAGTCAGGACACTTGAAAAGACACCAGCGAATTCACACTGGAGAGAAACCATTTTGCTGCTCTGACTGTGGGAAGAATTTCAGTGAGTCAGGAGCCATGAAAAAACACCAGCCAATTCACACTAGAAAACCATATATCTGCTCTGACTGTGGGAAGAGTTTCAGCCACACAGAATCCCTGAAAACACACCAGCGAATTCACAAAGGAGAGAAACCGTATTGCTGTTCTGACTGTGGGAAGAGTTTCAGTTTTTCAGCGTACCTGAAAAAACACCAGCGAATTCACAAAGGAGAGAAACCGTATCACTGCTCTGATTGTGGGAAGTGTTTCAGGGGTTCAGGAACCCTGATAGCACACCAGCGAATTCACACAGGAGAGAAACCGTATTGCTGCTCTGACTGTGGGAAGAGTTTCAGTCAGTCAGGACACCTGAAAAGACACCAGCGAATTCACACAGGAGAGAAACCGTATTGCTGCTCTGACTGTGGGAAGAATTTCAGGCAGTCAGGAGCCATGAAAAAACACCAGCTACTTCACACTAGAAAACCATATATCTGCTCTGACTGTGGGAAGAGTTTCAGCCACACAGAATCCCTGAAAACACACCAGCGAATTCACAAAGGAGAGAAACCGTATTGCTGCTCTGACTGTGGGAAGAGTTTCAGTCACACAGTATCCCTGAAAGCACACCAGCGAATTCATACAGGAGAGAAACCGTATTGCTGCTCTGACTGTGGAAAGAGTTTCCGTTTTAAACCCAACCTTCATACACACCAACAAATTCACACAGGAGAGAAACCGTATGGCTGCTCTGACATTGGCAAGCACTTTCGTCAGTCAGGAACTCTGAAATCACACCAGCGAATTCACACCAGAGACGAATCCCATGTTCATTCAGAACGAAACCTTAACCTCGCATTATGAGTTCCTGTGTAATTTACTGTTTTGTGTATCGCTCTAAGAGCTTGAATTTTAAATGGTCAAAATGCTCTTCAACAACTTGCACTCTGATTGTTTCAGAAAGTGGGTGGAGACGTGGACCCGTCACAAGAGGCTTCTCTGCTGTCAGTTTAACTCAGGCTGTCAATGCAGTCAGTGCCTGGGAGCGGGAATATGCAGAAAGGAAACTATTCTGCACCTCATCTGATGGACGAGTCAGGAGAAATTGATAACTCAGTGTGGGGGAATGAGTTTCAGGGTTTAGCATTTAAACTGCATAGACTTGAAAATAAATACATTGATGGGAACGAGTATCCCGACCCCGGTATGTAGCATCCCAGAGACAAGACTGCACCGTCCTTACTGGACAACCGCGTGGAGGGTTTTCTTGTACATTTTTTCACTTTTCTAGAACAAATTAATTAAATCAATGATTGAAAAATTTGCAATGTGCATTGTCCATGTTTTTGTTTTAGCCTACTTTTTTGGAAACTGCATCATATAATACAAGTGTAGCAAGCATGTGCACGGGTCATAGGTGCAGAAACTCAGACAGGTTTTATCCCGGCTCTTTCTTGCTCTTTTGCAGTGTTGGACCATAAGAGTAGTTAAAGGGCTTCTCTGTGGTATGATTGTGTGGCACATGCAGATATACAAGGGAGTGGAGAAATGTGTAACATTGTAGAGCTGACCAGGAATAGGCCCCGGTAGCCATGGTGACTTGAGGTGAAATGGCCTGATCACCATAGTAACACCAATATGTATTGGGGGAGAACACCTCTCCTGAATTCCTGAGCTTTGGAAGCCCTGAATAAACAAGATCGGGTTGCACCTGGACTCCAAGGTGAGAAGTTGAAGATGAATAATCCTTTGTGCTAGGGTTAGGTTTTCAGTAAGGAGAGAGAGCTACGGGTAACAGCCTTACGAGAGCTCTTATTCAACAGGAACATCCCATAGTTTGATCAACATTGTAAGAAACTTAAATAAATCAAAAGGACATAAAGAGAAACTCTACCAACTGGGTTGCAATCGAAGAAAGGAAAAGTCAATGAATGTTGAACCAATAATGAATGAACTTATTCAGCCTGCTGCCACTGGTCAAATTTACAGCAAGAGTTTTCCTATCTACTGAGCGAGACTGGGTTGTGTGACCAGCAATACAAGCAAATCCTACAGGAAATCAGCCTCTGAAGCTGGTTGAACCACAAACGACAACTTCATTGAACCACAAACGACAACTTCATTCTAACCTGCATCGACTGCAAGATAAAGATTGAGTATCCCAGCTCAGCTAAAGAGTGCAGAGATTGACAGAATCTATATGTGGGAATGTAATACATGTAGAATTGAGTATCCCAGCTCAGCTAAAGAGTGCAGAGATTGACAGAATCTATATGTGGGAATGTAATACATGTAGAATTGAGTATCCCAGCTCAGCTAAAGAGTGCAGAGATTGACAGAATCTATATGTGGGAATGTAATACATGTAGAATTGAGTATCCCAGCTCAGCTAAAGAGTGCAGAGATTGACAGAATCTATATGTGGGAATGTAATACATGTAGAATTGAGTATCCCAGCTCAGCTAAAGAGTGCAGAGATTGACAGAATCTATATGTGGGAATGTAATACATGTAGAATTGAGTATCCCAGCTCAGCTAAAGAGTGCAGAGATTGACAGAATCTATATGTGGGAATGTAATACATGTAGAATTGAGTATCCCAGCTCAGCTAAAGAGTGCAGAGATTGACAGAATCTATATGTGGGAATGTAATACATGTAGAATTGAGTATCCCAGCTCAGCTAAAGAGTGCAGAGATTGACAGAATCTATATGTGGGAATGTAATACATGTAGAATTGAGTATCCCAGCTCAGCTAAAGAGTGCAGAGATTGACAGAATCTATATGTGGGAATGTAATACATGTAGAATTGCAGAACGATGAAGAGTTATAAAGTATAACTGGGTGTGGCTGTAAGTCGCTGGACAAGAGAAACGGGTCAGTGTAATATCTGATGGAACAATCTGACAATATGAGACGTGTAAATATTTGAAGCGATCTGGTTAATTGTGTAACAGGTGCTTGAACGAATACAGGATGGATAATAACACATGTAATGGTGTTCAGTTTAAGGGTCGTGGGTTCTAACTGAAGGATGTATAATTAAACAACACATTGCTAAAGAATGAATTACGATTTTGTAATATCCTATTAGAATTTACTGAGATTATATTTCTTTCCTGACTCATACTGTATATTGAAACAATTCTACTTGCATATGTTATTCATGCTATTTTGCTTATTGATACAAGAACATTATTATTATTATTATTATTATTATTATTATTATTATAGAATGACAAATATAGATGATTGATCGAATGGTTGCTTTTACTTATCATTGATATTTTCCATTGAAGCTGAAACAGTACCTAAATATTATCCATTGCTAAACTTCACGTTGTGATTATTGTGATACACGTGTTCTTTCTTCCTTTGTACCCGTATCACTGAGCTCACGTTGATGAAATGGATCATCTATAGAACAGTGTCGTGGTGTTATTGTTCCACTGGGTTTCATTTTCTGGATCTTGAGCTTTACATGCATCAGCTGGTTATTCTTGATTGAATATTGTAAATGTACTCAATTATCCCTACAGCAGTATTTACACTCAGTGACAAATAACAAATGAAAATGTATCTTAGCTACGACTAGTCATGGATGAATCTACCATTACAGAGCACAGGATAATATACAATGCAGTGTGGTAATGGAATCAGCATGGGGGTCTGTAGATTACAGAGCACAGGATAATATACAATGCAGTGTGGTAATGGAATCAGCATGGGGGTCTGTAGATTACAGAGCACAGGATAATATACAATGCAGTGTGGTAATGGAATCAGCATGGGGGTCTGTAGATTACAGAGCACAGGATAATATACAATGCAGTGTGGTAATGGAATCAGCATGGGGGTCTGTAGATTACAGAGCACAGGATAATATACAATGCAGTGTGGTAATGGAATCAGCATGGGGGTCTGTAGATTACAGAGCACAGGATAATATACAATGCAGTGTGGTAATGGAATCAGCATGGGGGTCTGTAGATTACAGAGCACAGGATAATATACAATGCAGTGTGGTAATGGAATCAGCATGGGGGTCTGTAGATTACAGAGCACAGGATAATATACAATGCAGTGTGGTAATGGAATCAGCATGGGGGTCTGTAGATTACAGAGCACAGGATAATATACAATGCAGTGTGGTAATGGAATCAGCATGGGGGTCTGTAGATTACAGAGCACAGGATAATATACAATGCAGTGTGGTAATGGGTATAAAGATGGGGCGGGGTATAGATTGTGTAAGGGATTTATTTACCATTCGTACACATAAATACATACCGATGCAACACATGCTTTCAACACAAACATTCTGCAACATCCTCATTATGAGGAGTCTATGCCACGCTTACTACTAGTTCTGCATTCGGTATTGCTTATTGTAAATTACTCCTTATAATACAAATTCATTTAACGCAGATGCAAATTATTTTGGAGCCTTCCCAGGGAAGAAATGTGAATGAAATAAAACATCCTTGTTCAAACAGCTGAGTGTAAAGGATTGTGGGAAATGTATTTACTTGCATCCACATTAGCATCTCTGTTCTGTATTTTAGTGCGGTTTGGGGACTACAGTTCCCATGATGCATTTCGAGTTGCCATGCTGCTCACACAAATACGTGCGCTCCTTGAAGACAAGTGGAGGTGCTGAAAGCGATGGATAATGCAGCACCGTACAAGAAAAAGAAAGATGCTGCTGCAGATTTCAACATTCCCACAAGCACTTTGTAAACCATTCTGAAATAACGGGATACAATAATACAGGCCTGTGAACAGCAAACTGGATGCAAGTCGTCAGCGTTTCTGATTTGCTCAATACCTGATGCTGAGGACGCCTTGCTTCTGTGCTTTAAAAATGCCTGTGATCAGAATGTGCCTGAATCTAGAATCACTATGAGACACACCCTGAGGAATGAGCACAGCAGCTGGGACATGCACATTTCAACTGCAGTTCATTTGCAATATACACTTAATAAAATTTCACTTACAACCGTATTTTCAATAAAATGCACAGTACTTTTACATTTATAATACTTTTCACTAATTGAAATTTGATTTCAGTGTTACTGTAACTTCAGTACAAACTGACAGCATGCATTTGGAACAGACTCCTGATAATCAGAATTACTGAATATCATTATTATTTTTTTTTTTTTTTTGCTGGTCCCTTGAAATTCATTTTCACAAGAATTGACAGTATTTGTATATCTGGTGTTCATGCGCGTCCGCAGTTAGGAACTGGTTTAGGTGCAAAAAGGAAACTTCTAGAGTGGAAATGTAGCTGTGCTGGACAGCAGCTGGAATTGAGTATTATTGTTTAAAATATTCTTTGTAACCATTAACAATGTTATTAGTGGAATTGGATGGAGTCTGTGTAAACGGTTCATTGATAGAAATTCATGCTAGCATGCTGAAGTCTGGAGCCTCTCTCTTATCAGGGAGTAGGATCTCTAAAATATACATGGAGCCTCCTTCGCATTCCAATCCAGTAAAGCAAAGGCAAGTAAAATGAAAATAACCCAAACAGTGTAAAGACAGTTAGAATTGAATTATAAGAAATAATGGTTTGTGATTTTACTGTAAGGTAGAACAATATGAAGTATATTAGCAGAAAGTTTATAAGAATTTGGAACTAAGAGAATCTAGTGCAGAAATTAACTTAAAGTAAGAATTTCAGTCAAAGCAGAATGGTACCAGTCTGTGTCAGGCATACAGCAGGCTTGCCAAAGAGAAGGTAATTCATCTTGGTAACCCTTGCTTGTTTATAGTACCAGGCGGAGGGTGAAGTTTGGGGGGTTTGGAATCCAAGGTTTATATAATGAGTGATCTATTACATATAAGAAATATCTCTTGGAACAGATGAGGGGGGCCATAGCTTAGGACCATGGAATGCCACACATCTGAGAAGATGATTACAAAAGAGTCTTCTATCAGTGATGGATGACCTTGATAGAGAAGCAGGTGGTTCAGAACTTACCTGAACAGGATTTTTGTAAGAAAAAAAAAAACAGAGAGGTCATGTTTAGTTTAAAGCACTGAATGGCTACAATGAGACTGTTATAGTTTGACTATGTTCCTGATAGACTGGATTTAAGTGAGAATACTTGGATATATAGTTGCCTGCTTTGAAGTTTGCTATGAACCTTCTACCAGCCCCTATCCAATATGTTTTAGTTAATCGTTAAACCACATCTATACATGTAATGAAGCCAATCAAATAAGGAGGATGTCTTTTGATGTTAAAAGGGACATATATATGTGTATATATATACTGTATATATATATATTTTGACCCAAGGATTGGGATAATTACACAGAGATAGGTGTTACATATTAAACACATCTTTCGATGTATTCTTCATATGCTTGCACTGTATTCACATGCATTCTGTGTTTAGGAACTCTCTGGTACCAAGAAAGAATAACATCAGTTCACAGGTTCACCTTACATGTTTCGGAGATGTAGGAAAGATGGACTAGGGATGATGGCTAATTAATCTTATGAAGGGATTTACCGGGTGTTTTAAAAATGTTATTAACTTGCAGGACAGGAGCTGTTCAGGCTGATTAATTTTTAAGACTTAATTGAGACTTCTGACGCATGAAGCGAGGCAAAAACTATAAAAACCGAGGTCAAATCCTAGTCAAGTGTCACCAACTTGCTAACTACAAGTTGTGTGATCCATGCTCTGAAGATCTCTGATCAAGCTGATTGCTGTTGGTGTCGTGTTCAGAAGTCTTTGCCTTTGAAGACAGTTCCTGTCCTTACCTCACACTCTACACTTCCATATATAATTTGGGAGGTAAGAACTATTTGGAATCTATATCTCTCTTATATTGATGCATTGCTATAAGGTATATGACTTATGTTTTAGTCTATGAGATTGATATATTGGGTTTTTAGGACTTAGCGGTGGGCATCTTTAGTTTTATGCATGCGTAGCCTTAGAGCAAAACATGTTGTAACCATAAATGTACTGAAGTATTAATGCTAACAACTGTTAGAAGCACAGGACTGCCCAGTTTGCCTGTCAGCTGGGATTCGACGTAGTCTGTAACTACTCAATCCATTTTTTAGCAGTTAATAAACAGAAGGGGTACAAATACTACTCTGATTCGTTAAAACTTGAAATCGAATGAGTCTGTGTGAATTTCTTGATTATTAAAAGTCATCTGGATACGTTGCAAGCCCAGTGCACGAACGATCCACTTACAGGAGTCCGAAACATCTTTATGTCCTCCTGAACATCTCCCTGAGTTTAAGAGTGTGCTCAGAGTATATATATATATATATATATATATATATATATATATATATATATATATATATATATATACAGTACTGTGCAAAAGTTTTAGGCAGGTGTGAAAAAATGCTGTAAAGTAAGAATGCTTTCAAAAATAGACATGTTAATAGATTATATTTATCAATTAACTAAATGCAAAGTGAGTGAACAGAAGAAAAATCTATAACAAATCCATATTTGGTGTGACAACCCTTTGCCTTCAAAACAGCATCAATTCTTCTAGGTACACTTGCACAAAGTCAGGGATTTTGTAGGCATATAGTCAGGTGTATGATTAAACAATCATTAGCACCAAACAGGTGCTAATGATCATCAATTCAATATGTAGGTTGAAACACAATCATTAACTGAAACAGAAACAGCTGTGTAGGAGGAATAAAACTGGGTGAGGAACAGCCAAACTCAGCTAACAAGGTGAGGTTGCTGAAGACAGTTTACTGTCAAAAGTCATACACCATGGCAAGACTGAGCACAGCAACAAGACACAAGGTAGTTATACTGCATCAGCAAGGTCTCTCCCAGGCAGAAATTTCAAGGCAGACAGGGGTTTCCAGATGTGCTGTCCAAGCTCTTTTGAAGAAGCACAAGGAAACGGGCAACGTTGAGGACAGTAGACGCAGTGGTCGGCCAAGGAAACTTACTGCAGCAGATGAAAGACACATCATGCTTACTTCCCTTCGCAATCGGAAGATGTCCAGCAGTGCCATCAGCTCAGAATTGGCAGAAAACAGTGGGACCCTGGTACACCCATCTACTGTCCGGAGAAGTCTGGTCAGAAGTGGTCTTCATGGAAGACTTGCGGCCAAAAAGCCATACCTCTGACGTGGAAACAAGGCCAAGCGACTCAACTATGCACGAAAACACAGGAACTGGGGTGCAGAAAAATGGCAGCAGGTGCTCTGGACTGATGAGTCAAAATATGAAATATTTGGCTGTAGCAGAAGGCAGTTTGTTCGCCGAAGGGCTGGAGAGTGGTACACGAATGAGTGTCTGCAGGCAACAGTGAAGCATGGTGGAGGTTCCTTGCAAGTTTGGGGCTGCATTTCTGCAAATGGAGTTGGGGATTTGGTCAGAATTAATGGTCTCCTCAATGCTGAGAAGTACAGGCAGATACTTATCCATCATGCAATACCATCAGGGAGGCATCTGATTGGCCCCAAATTTATTCTGCAGCATGACAACGACCCCAAACATACAGCGAAAGTCATTAAGAACTATCTTCAGCGTAAAGAAGAACAAGGAGTCCTGGAAGTGATGGTATGGCCCCACAGAGCCCTGATCTCAACATCATCGAGTCTGTCTGGGATTACATGAAGAGAGAGAAGCAACTGAGGCTGCCTAAATCCACAGAAGAACTGTGGTTAGTTCTCCAAGATGTTTGGGCCAACTTACCTGCCGAGTTCCTTCAAAAACTGTGTGCAAGTGTACCTAGAAGAATTGATGCTTGATGCTGTTTTGAAGGCAAAGGGTGGTCACACCAAATATGGATTTGATTTAGATTTTTCTTCTGTTCACTCACTTTGCATTTAGTTAATTGATAAATATAATCTATTAACATGTCTATTTTTGAAAGCATTCTTACTTTACAGCATTTTTCACACCTGCCTAAAATTTTTGCACAGTACTATATATATATATATATATATATATATATATATATATATATATATATATATATATATATATATATATAATACAGTGGCTACAAGTAATGCATTTCCTCTCCTCCCAAGTTGTGCTACTCATGCAGAGTGTCACTGTGTGCCCCTTTGGTTGTGGCAGGCGGCTACATATTGGGCAGCCAGGGGGCTGTGTGTCCCTCCCCAGGAGTATAGACAGTTTTTCTGGGTCTGCCATGTTTGGAAAAAGTGGATGGGCATTTTCTGGGTAGCCAGGTCTGCCTGTGTCGGCCTTTTTAAAAGGCCAGGTTGTGGTCACTGAGCCTGTACTTGGTCAGGATCTGTCTCTGCTTCGTATCTCTGACAGTGGAGAGATACTCTGCTTGGCTGTAGTTTCTTTTTAGGGCCCGATAGCAATCAAGTTTATTTGGGGATTTTGTTTCTATGTCCCAATGTTTCAGACAGGAGTTTTGGTTTGTTTTATAATTTGGTTTACTCTGATTGGGGGCTGGTAAGCAGTGTTGACCTGAAGCTGGTTTGTGTTTGCATGAGTGGGGGTCAGTGTGATGAGCTTCAAGGCATGTTAAAATGCCTCTAAGCTTTCCCCACTCGTGTTGACGTCATATTCCTCCGACAGACAAGAACCAATCAAAACGCGAGACTGTGAAGCAGTTCCATCCCCAAACCGGGCATGCGTCATACCTCCGCGTCTTTCCAAAGAGAAGAAGAACAACAACAAACGCCAGAAATTTAAAAGAAAAAAAATTGAGCTCCGCAGAGTTGTTTTTAATTTATTTAACATTTTGTTGCGCACCAGTTGACAAGGAGTGGACGTTTTAAAAAAAAGTAAGTTCCATGTTGTTTTTAATTCATGTTTAGTTGTTTTGTGACGCAGTGGTGTCGCATTTTACTGTTAGTCGCAGGTTTTTCAGCAGGGTCAGTGTTTTTTGTGCAGCACAGGTATGTGATGTTCTCGTCATGGGTAGCTAGTAATGTCAGCGCGTTGTTGATGTGGTTTAAGCTGCTGAACTCGGATGCTTGCAACCTCTCGCTGCTCTCCCAGTGTCTGGGCTAAATCCCGACTGAACTGAACAGCTACTGTACGAAACTACACGGAATTGCAGATTCATATTGAATATAAACTACATGAAAACGCATTGCGCGCTGAGAAATAAGCACGTCTGTCTGTGTTAATCACTTTATAAAACATCATGTTCTTGATTACCCTATTTTATTTTATTTAATGTTATTTTGTTTTCACTGCAGGTGCCATAAACTAAATGATATAGACGCGGTTGTTTTACGTTATTTTGACAAAAGGTATTTAGAGTGTCACGCTACAGGAAGTGGCTGAAAACCGGTGTAGGTGCAGAAAGTGGTACATCATCAGAATGTGGTACTGGTACCAAAACTTGACCCATGTGACGTCAAAAATGGTACACTGTCAATGTTGTGATTGACTGCTGCACACATCAGTAGGAACAAGACCTACAAAATGGTATATGTTTACAATGTTAGATAACACAATTTGTTGCTCATCAGTTAGTCACATATTTGCTGAATTGGTAAAAAATATATATATTAAAAGGTCGAACAGTACTTTGTATTTGTTCAGATGGACGTTTCCTTGTTTTCTGAGCTAAAATGATTTGCACAGCCCGGGCAAGCACAGTACATGGTGTACCACGTTTTAACATGTACCGCAAAATAACACAGGCTTGGACCTTTTTAACATAACATATACTGTTATACAGGCTTTTCAGCACGATAGGCTTTTTACAGTATATAGTGAGTATTAATGGACTTTTCCACATGGATAGACATTTTGTAATAACAGAGGATTGTGGCAAAAACAATGCTGAAGCGACCTTATATAACATTTGTTATTTTGCCCAGTTTAAGCTGTGTCAGAATGAACCACTCGCAGCGAGTCCAGCCTTTGATATGGAGACACCCTGCACACACTTAACTTGTGCTTACATTAAACTAACACTATAACGTGGGCACGTTTGAAGGTCTTTATTATAAAAAGGTCTTCACAGAATTAAAAAATAACTTAATACAGTCAGTAAACTTCTTTAGTAACAAAACTAATCTGTACACAAAATATTAAGGCATTGTTGGGTGTTCGATATGCTTTTAGTACTCGCACACACACACACGCACACACACATGCGCACACACGCACACACACACACACACACACGTGTGGAAGGCCATCCGGGTCAGAAACACACTATTTAGTGCATCTTCAAATATTTAGTACATGCAGGGGCGTGCACAAGGGGGGGGCAAGCAGAGGCACTGGCCCCTCCAATAATCATCTCCAAAATATTGATTTCTGCCCTTTCTGTCACTGACACTCACACACTAAACGTATTTCCTCATAAAGTGCAGTTATGGACGGCGTGTACTTGGTTTGCACATGTCCCCCCATAAGAAATAAATAATAATAATAATAATAATAATAATAATAATAATAATAATAATAATAACGTGCAGTTAAGGACTGACGCGTGTGTCCCTTTGTGCAGCAGTGTGGGGTAGTGGTTAGGGCTCTGGACTCTTGACCAGAGGGTCGTGGGTTCAATCCCAGGTGGGAGACACTGTTGCTGTACTCTTGAGCAAGGTACTTTACCTAGATTGTAAACTGAAAACTGTTAATATACTGGTCCAACATAGGGCCGCAAAGGGTTAAACTTTTTCAACAGATAAAATCCTATGATATTATAAATTTATTACAAGAAATTCTGTGTTCCTTCAATAGTAAAGCCACTCCTGCTATAATGCCAGATTGCATTTGTCCCTTGAATGCCCTTCATAACACTGTATTTAAATTGATACATCATTATTTTTCAGCAGCTACTAAACAGAATCCCGTGTGCTGCCATGGACAGTGTGAAGATGGAATCTGTCCAGATTAAAGAGGAGTTCCCTGAACTTGAACTTGTCCCCATTAGAGTGGAGTTCTCTGGGCTGGCTTCCCTCCCCATTAAACAGGAGCTCTGTGAGATGCAATGTGACAGCAGTCAGCCAGAGGTCTCTGAGATTAAAGCTGAGCACAATGAATTGGAGATCCCCAGACAGAAGAACCCCTTCCTATTAAACAAGAAGAGGTGCTGGAAACTGTCCGTATTAAACAGGAGCCCCCTGAAGTAGAGTTTGACCACATGGAACCAGGGAAGGAAGAATCCGAGGACTTCAAACCAAACATCCCTGAGCTGGAGCCTGTACGCCATGGGAGTGTAGCGTGGTGCTGGAGAGAATCTGCGTGAGAGAGCAAGGCGCTGGAGAGGAAGGCTCTCCCAACAGCACGCAAGGAGGTGGAAAGGAAGACGGGCGCTCCCATTCAGAATGCAGTCTAGCAGGTGAGTGACTCCCAGTAGCTGTGACATTGTCATTCTAGATTGTGTGAAATCCACAGCGTGGTTGAGAGGGAGGGAGCATAATATTGGTTAGATTACTTTAAAACCTGTCCAATCCTGCATCGCTTGGGACTGGAAAGTGGTGCCGGATTAGAGAGTTACTATAAAACATTGAATACTGACCTAAAGGTAAAATGACAAAATTATTTGAACACTAAACAACTGTATTACTGTACATACACAGTGTAATAAACACAATAATGCTTCAGCAAACTCTTCACCTGTTATTATCACAAGCCTGTTTAACCCATTCCCATAGAAAGACCTTCACGTGCTCGTACTGTACCTGCATGAGGATTCAGGTGCTTTCTGCTGCATTCAGGGTTTCTCATTGTTAGCTCTTTTGAGTTAGTAGCATACATGATGTTACAATTTACTAATAATCTGAAGGTATCTGGTTTTAAAACTTCATCATTATTTCAATGAAGTATTAGAAATTTAAGGGATGCCTCCCGTGTATACGATTTATTGATTTAAAGGCATCAAAATATGGAAATTGCACGTTTCTTTTCAAGAGTATGTCAACGTCATTTTAAAAGGTTTACAAAACTTGAAAATGTCGCTGAATTTGTCGCACAAGGTTGTTTTAAAGAAATCTGTTTTTGTCTGCTTCCGTTTTGCAGCCAAAACTTTTACAGAACATTGCTACGTTTTTAAAAGATGGTTTCAAAAGTGACTTGAGTTTCAATGTTTGAATGCCTTTTGACCTTTGACGCATCGTAAATACTTCCAAGGTTAGCTCAAAGATATTCTATTTAATAGAATAGAAGTAAATAGAATATCTATGGTTAGCTGTACCTGAGAGAATGCAGTGAAAACGAGGCCATATTTAGCTGAAACGAGGTATTCTCAACACAGTAATAAGCTTTTATTTTTTTTGTATCTGCTTGACAGGCAGCCTTATGCACGGCAGCTTAGAAGTAACAAGTTATTACAAGAAGCTAAGAAACCAGCAATACAGCTGTTTTGTTTCTGTTTGTTTCTGTTCGCACTTTTTGTAAAATGAAACAGTTTGTGCAGTTGTTTTGCACAGTGTGTGTTTCAATAGGTTGTGTACGCATATTTGCTTTGTATTTGTACTGTATAGGCTACGTGTAACTACTGTTAAAATATAAACTAATAAAAATATTCGCCTTGCTTCACGGCACCATACATTTTCAGTCTTGGCTACTTTGCTCTGCTCTCACCCCTGTTTAGACCTTTTATTTAGCATTATGTAATCAAAGAGACTACAGCATCATTATATTGCAAAAGTCTGCCGGTATTTCATGTTAGATTTCAAAATGTCACATTATATAGTGTTGTGTGTTTTTTTATTTATTATTATTATTATTATTATTATTATTATTATTATTATTATTATTATTATTTTATTTTATTTATTTTATTTTTTTTTAATGGTCTCAATCCTAAAATGTCTAGGTGTTGCTAAGCTTTTGGCCGTAGTGTAGATTGCTGATGCATTTACAGTCTGTGTAACTGTATAAAATAAACTGCTTGTGTTTCTGTCTGTATACTGGAGTCCTGTAACCCACTGTGTTGGGATTCAATTATAGGAATTATAAATGGAGAGAACTGAATTAACAAAACACATAAACCCTGCATGTGTAATGTAATGCTATGGCATGGGGCTGCACATTTCTAATGCACCGTGATGTATATCTGTACAACAATAAACAAGATGATTCCAAACAGAGAGAGGGAGGGAGCCGTTCCAGTCTCCAAGCACATCATTGACAGCTGATGCGGATTACACTGCAGTTCTGTGTATGCATCTGTACAGCCCCCAAGATTAGAAAAAACTCAATGCCATCATGAGAAAGATATCGTTGTAATCTATTGTTGAGGAGAAAGATATATTGCAGGGTTTGTCAGGGGCAATAGACCTGAAACATTACAGGAGAACTTCAAAGTCAGATTTGGATCCCAGGGCTCGGTTTCACCAGCATCAGTCTTTTCTGACTTTGCTTTCATACAGAAAGGCTTTAAGTTTAACTTTGCATTTTTAAACTGGTGTAACCCAGAGCAAACCCCACAGCTAAAATGCACATACTTTAATCCACTTCACCACCTAGCCACATGCCCTAAGCTTACAAGCAGCCCCTCTTACTTTCTTTCCTGTTCATATTTTTCAGGTTCCAGTCCAGCAGCTAAAGCGAGGGCAGGCGGTGGAGAATATCCTGACTGTGGGAAAGGTTTCACCCAGTTAGGAAACCTGAAAAGACACCAGCGAATTCACACAGGAGAGAAACCATATCTCTGCTCTGACTGTGGAATGAGTTTCAGTAGGTTCAGGAGACACTGAAAACACACCAGCGAATTCACACTGGAGAGAAACCGTATTGCTGCTCTGACTGTGGAAAGAGTTTCAGTCGGTTCAGGATCCCTGAAAAGACACCAGCGAATTCACACTGGAGAGAAACCGTATTGCTGCTCTGACTGTGGGAAGAGTTTCAATCAGTCAGGAGACATGAAAAGACACCAGCGAATTCACACTGGAGAGAAACCATTTTGCTGCTCTGACTGTGGGATGAGTTTCAGTCAGTCAGGAGCCATGAAAGCACACCAGCAAATTCACACTAGGAGATAGCCATGTATTGCTGCTCTGACTGTGGGAAGAGTTTCAGTTATTCAGGGTACCTGAAAACACACCAGCGAATTCACAAAGGAGAGAAACCATATTGCTGCTCTGACTGTGGGAAGAGTTTCAGTCAGTCAGGAGCCATGAAAACACACCAGCGAATTCACACTGGAGAGAAACCATATATCTGCTCTGACTGTGGGAAGAGTTTCAGTCACACAGTATCCCTGAAAGCACACCAGCGAATTCATACAGGAGAGAAACCGTATTGCTGCTCTGACTGTGGAAAGAGTTTCCGTTTAAAACCAATCTTCAAACACACCAACGAATTCACACAGGAGAGAAACCATATCACTGCTCTGACTGTGGGAAGAGTTTCAGTACTAAAATGACCTTCGAGTACACCAACGAACTCATACAGGAGAGAAACCGTATTGGTGCTCTGACTGTGGCAAGCACTTCCGTCAGGCAGGAGCTCTGAAATCACACCAGAGACGAAGCCCATGTTCATTCAGAACGAAACCTTAACCTTGCATTATGAGTCCCTGTGTAATTTACTGTTTTGTGTATCGCTCTAGAGCTTGAGATTTTAAATGGTCAAAATGCTCTTCAACAACTTGCACTCTGATTGTGTCAGAAAGTGGGTGGAGACGCGGACACGTCACAAGAGGCTTCTCTGCTGTCAGTTTATCTCAGGCTGTCAATGCAGTCAGTGCCTGGGAGCGGGAATATGCAGAAAGGAAACTATTCTGCACCTCATCTGATGGACGAGTCAGGAGAAATTGATAACCCAGTGTGGGGAATGAGTTTCAGGGTTTAGCATTTAAACTGCATAGACTTGAAAATAAATACATTGATGGAACGAGTATCCCGACCCGGTATGTAGCATCCCAGAGACAAGACTGCACCGTCCTTACTGGACAACCGCCTGGAGGGTTTGTCTTGTAAATTCATCACGATTCTAGAACAAATGAATCAAATCAATGATTGAATATTTTGCAATGTGCATTGTCCATGCTTTTATTTTACCCTGCTTTTGTAAACTGCATCGTGTAATACAAGTGTAGCAAGCATGTGTACTTGTCATAGGTACAGAAACTCAGTCAGGTTTTATCCCGGCTCTTTCTTGCTCTTTTGCAGTGTTGGACCATAAGAGTAGTTAAAGGGCTCCACTGTGGTATGATTGTGTGGCACCTGCAGATGCACAAGGGAGTGGAGAAATGTGTAGCATTGTAGAGCTGACCAGGAATAGGCCCGGTAGCCATGGCGACTTGAGGTGAAATGGCCTGGTCACCATAGTAACACCAATATGTATTGGGGAGAACGCCTCTCCTGAATTCCTGAGCTTTGGAAGCCCTGAATAAACAAGATCGGGTTGCACCTGGACTCCAAGGTGAGAGGTTGATAGATGAATAATCCTTTGTGCTAGGGTTAGGTTTTCAGTAAGAAGAGAGAGCTACGGGTAACAGCCTTACGAGAGCTCTTATTCAACAGGAACATCCCATAGTTTGATCAACATTGTAAGAAACTTAAATAAATCAAAAGGACATAAAGAGAAACTCTACCAACTGGGTTGCAATCGAAGAAAGGAAAAGTCAACAAATGTTGAACCAATAATGAATGAACTTATTCAGCCTGCTGCCACTGGTCAAATTTACAGCAAGAGTTTTCCTATCTACTGAGCGAGACTGGGTTGTGTGACCAGCAATACAAGCAAATCCTACAGGAAATCAGCCTCTGAAGCTGGAGCGTTGAACCACAAACGACAACTTCATTCTAACCTGCATCGACTGCAAGACAAAGATTGAGTATCCCAGCTCAGCTAAAGAGTGCAGAGATTGACAGAATCTATATGTGGGAATGTAATACATGTAGAATTGAGTATCCCAGCTCAGCTAAAGAGTGCAGAGATTGACAGAATCTATATGTGGGAATGTAATACATGTAGAATTGAGTATCCCAGCTCAGCTAAAGAGTGCAGAGATTGACAGAATCTATATGTGGGAATGTAATACATGTAGAATTGAGTATCCCAGCTCAGCTAAAGAGTGCAGAGATTGACAGAATCTATATGTGGGAATGTAATACATGTAGAATTGAGTATCCCAGCTCAGCTAAAGAGTGCAGAGATTGACAGAATCTATATGTGGGAATGTAATACATGTAGAATTGAGTATCCCAGCTCAGCTAAAGAGTGCAGAGATTGACAGAATCTATATGTGGGAATGTAATACATGTAGAATTGAGTATCCCAGCTCAGCTAAAGAGTGCAGAGATTGACAGAATCTATATGTGGGAATGTAATACATGTAGAATTGCAGAACGATGAAGAGTTATAAAGTATAACTGGGTGTGGCTGTAAGTCGCTGGACAAGAGAAACGGGTCAGTGTAATATCTGATGGAACAATCTGACAATATGAGACGTGTAAATATTTGAAGCGATCTGGTTAATTGTGTAACAGGTGCTTGAACGAATACAGGATGGATAATAACACATGTAATGGTGTTCAGTTTAAGGGTCGTGGGTTCTAACTGAAGGATGTATAATTAAACAACACATTGCTAAAGAATGAATTACGATTTTGTAATATCCTATTAGAATTTACTGAGATTATATTTCTTTCCTGACTCATACTGTATATTGAAACAATTCTACTTGCATATGTTATTCATGCTATTTTGCTTATTGATACAAGAACATTATTATTATTATTATTATTATTATTATTATTATTATAGAATGACAAATATAGATGATTGATCGAATGGTTGCTTTTACTTATCATTGATATTTTCCATTGAAGCTGAAACAGTACCTAAATATTATCCATTGCTAAACTTCACGTTGTGATTATTGTGATACACGTGTTCTTTCTTCCTTTTGTACCGTATCACTGAGCTCACGTTGATGAAATGGATCATCTATAGAACAGTGTCGTGGTGTTATTGTTCCACTGGGTTTCATTTTCTGGATCTTGAGCTTTACATGCATCAGCTGGTTATTCTTGATTGAATATTGTAAATGTACTCAATTATCCCTACAGCAGTATTTACACTCAGTGACAAATAACAAATGAAAATGTATCTTAGCTACGACTAGTCATGGATGAATCTACCATTACAGAGCACAGGATAATATACAATGCAGTGTGGTAATGGAATCAGCATGGGGGGGTCTGTAGATTACAGAGCACAGGATAATATACAATGCAGTGTGGTAATGGAATCAGCATGGGGGGTCTGTAGATTACAGAGCACAGGATAATATACAATGCAGTGTGGTAATGGAATCAGCATGGGGGGTCTGTAGATTACAGAGCACAGGATAATATACAATGCAGTGTGGTAATGGAATCAGCATGGGGGTCTGTAGATTACAGAGCACAGGATAATATACAATGCAGTGTGGTAATGGAATCAGCATGGGGGTCTGTAGATTACAGAGCACAGGATAATATACAATGCAGTGTGGTAATGGAATCAGCATGGGGGGTCTGTAGATTACAGAGCACAGGATAATATACAATGCAGTGTGGTAATGGAATCAGCATGGGGGGTCTGTAGATTACAGAGCACAGGATAATATACAATGCAGTGTGGTAATGGAATCAGCATGGGGGGGTCTGTAGATTACAGAGCACAGGATAATATACAATGCAGTGTGGTAATGGAATCAGCATGGGGGGTCTGTAGATTACAGAGCACAGGATAATATACAATGCAGTGTGGTAATGGGTATAAAGATGGGGGCGGGGTATAGATTGTGTAAGGGATTTATTTACCATTCGTACACATAAATACATACCGATGCAACACATGCTTTCAACACAAACATTCTGCAACATCCTCATTATGAGGAGTCTATGCCACGCTTACTACTAGTTCTGCATTCGGTATTGCTTATTGTAAATTACTCCTTATAATACAAATTCATTTAACGCAGATGCAAATTATTTTGGAGCCTTCCCAGGGAAGAAATGTGAATGAAATAAAACATCCTTGTTCAAACAGCTGAGTGTAAAGGATTGTGGGAAATGTATTTACTTGCATCCACATTAGCATCTCTGTTCTGTATTTTAGTGCGGTTTGGGGACTACAGTTCCCATGATGCATTTCGAGTTGCCATGCTGCTCACACAAATACGGCGCTCCTTGAAGACAAGTGGAGGTGCTGAAAGCGATGGATAATGCAGCACCGTACAAGAAAAAGAAAGATGCTGCTGCAGATTTCAACATTCCCACAAGCACTTTGTAAACCATTCTGAAATAACGGGATACAATAATACAGGCCTGTGAACAGCAAACTGGATGCAAGTCGTCAGCGTTTCTGATTTGCTCAATACCTGATGCTGAGGACGCCTTGCTTCTGTGCTTTAAAATGCCTGTGATCAGAATGTGCCTGAATCTAGAATCACTATGAGACACACCCTGAGGAATGAGCACAGCAGCTGGGACATGCACATTTCAACTGCAGTTCATTTGCAATATACACTTAATAAAATTTCACTTACAACCGTATTTTCAATAAAATGCACAGTACTTTTACATTTATAATACTTTTCACTAATTGAAATTTGATTTCAGTGTTACTGTAACTTCAGTACAAACTGACAGCATGCATTTGGAACAGACTCCTGATAATCAGAATTACTGAATATCATTATTATTTTTTTTTTTTTTTGCTGGTCCCTTGAAATTCATTTTCACAAGAATTGACAGTATTTGTATATCTGGTGTACATGCGCGTCCGCAGTTAAAAACTGGTTTAGGTGCAAAAAGGAAACTTCTGGAGTGGAAATGTAGCTGTGCTGGACAGCAGCTGGAATTGAGTATTATTGTTTAAAATATTCTTTGTAACCATTAACAATGTTATTAGTGGAATTGGATGGAGTCTGTGTAAACGGTTCATTGATAGAAATTCATGCTAGCATGTTGAAGTCTGGGGCCTCTCTCTTATCAGGGAGTAGGATCTCTAAAATATACATGGAGCCTCCTTCTCATTCCAATCCAGTAAAGCAAAGGCAAGTAAAATGAAAATAACCCAAACAGTGTAAAGACAGTTAGAATTGAATTATAAGAAATAATGGTTTGTGATTTTACTGTAAGGTAGAACAATATGAAGTATATTAGCAGAAAGTTTATAAGAATTTGGAACTAAGAGAATCTAGTGCAGAAATTAACTTAAAGTAAGAATTTCAGTCAAAGCAGAATGGTACCAGTCTGTGTCAGGCATACAGCAGGCTTGCCAAAGAGAAGGTAATTCATCTTGGTAACCCTTGCTTGTTTATAGTACCAGGCGGAGGGTGAAGTTTGGGGGTTTGGAATCCAAGGTTTATATAATGAGTGATCTATTACATATAAGAAATATCTCTTGGAACAGATGAGGGGGCCATAGCTTAGGACCATGGAATGCCACACATCTGAGAAGATGATTACAAAAGAGTCTTCTATCAGTGATGGATGACCTTGATAGAGAAGCAGGTGGTTCAGAACTTACCTGAACAGGATTTTTGTAAGAAAAAAACAGAGAGAGGTCATGTTTAGTTTAAAGCACTGAATGGCTACAATGAGACTGTTATAGTTTGACTATGTTCCTGATAGACTGGATTTAAGTGAGAATACTTGGATATATAGTTGCCTGCTTTGAAGTTTGCTATGAACCTTCTACCAGCCCCTATCCAATATGTTTTAGTTAATCGTTAAACCACATCTATACATGTAATGAAGCCAATCAAATAAGGAGGATGTCTTTTGATGTTAAAAGGGACATATATATGTGTATATATATACTGTATATATATATATATATATATATATATTTTGACCCAAGGATTGGGATAATTACACAGAGATAGGTGTTACATATTAAACACATCTTTCGATGTATTCTTCATATGCTTGCACTGTATTCACATGCATGCTGTGTTTAGGAACTCTCTGGTACCAAGAAAGAATAACATCAGTTCACAGGTTCACCTTACATGTTTCGGAGATGTAGGAAAGATGGACTAGGGGATGATGGCTAATTAATCTTATGAAGGGATTTACCGGGTGTTTTAAAAATGTTATTAACTTGCAGGACAGGAGCTGTTCAGGCTGATTAATGTTTAAGACTTAATTGAGACTTCTGACGCATGAAGCGAGGCAAAAACTATAAAAACCGAGGTCAAATCCTAGTCAAGTGTCACCAACTTGCTAACTACAAGTTGTGTGATCCATGCTCTGAAGATCTCTGATCAAGCTGATTGCTGTTGGTGTCGTGTTCAGAAGTCTTTGCCTTTGAAGACAGTTCCTGTCCTTACCTCACACTCTACACTTCCATATATAATTTGGGAGGTAAGAACTATTTGGAATCTATATCTCTCTTATATTGATGCATTGCTATAAGGTATATGACTTATGTTTTAGTCTATGAGATTGATATATTGGATGTTTTAGGACTTAGCGGTGGGCATCTTTTAGTTTTATGCATGCGTAGCCTTAGAGCAAAACATGTTGTAACCATAAATGTACTGAAGTATTAATGCTAACAACTGTTAGAAGCACAGGACTGCCCAGTTTGCCTGTCAGCTGGGATTCGACGTAGTCTGTAACTACTCAATCCATTTTTAGCAGTTAATAAACAGAAGGGGTACAAATACTACTCTGATTCGTTAAAACTTGAAATCAAATGAGTCTGTGTGAATTTCTTGATTATTAAAAGTCATCTGGATACGCTGCAAGCCCAGTGCACGAACGATCCACTTACAGGAGTCCGAAACATCTTTATGTCCTCCTGAACATCTCCCTGAGTTTAAGAGTGTGCTCAGAGTATATATATATATATATATATATATATATATATATATATATATATATATATATATATACAGTACTGTGCAAAAGTTTTAGGCAGGTGTGAAAAAATGCTGTAAAGTAAGAATGCTTTCAAAAATAGACATGTTAATAGATTATATTTATCAATTAACTAAATGCAAAGTGAGTGAACAGAAGAAAAATCTAAATCAAATCCATATTTGGTGTGACAACCCTTTGCCTTCAAAACAGCATCAATTCTTCTAGGTACACTTGCACAAAGTCAGGGATTTTGTAGGCATATAGTCAGGTGTATGATTAAACAATCATTAGCACCAAACAGGTGCTAATGATCATCAATTCAATATGTAGGTTGAAACACAATCATTAACTGAAACAGAAACAGCTGTGTAGGAGGAATAAAACTGGGTGAGGAACAGCCAAACTCAGCTAACAAGGTGAGGTTGCTGAAGACAGTTTACTGTCAAAAGTCATACACCATGGCAAGACTGAGCACAGCAACAAGACACAAGGTAGTTATACTGCATCAGCAAGGTCTCTCCCAGGCAGAAATTTCAAGGCAGACAGGGGTTTCCAGATGTGCTGTCCAAGCTCTTTTGAAGAAGCACAAGGAAACGGGCAACGTTGAGGACAGTAGACGCAGTGGTCGGCCAAGGAAACTTACTGCAGCAGATGAAAGACACATCATGCTTACTTCCCTTCGCAATCGGAAGATGTCCAGCAGTGCCATCAGCTCAGAACTGGCAGAAAACAGTGGGACCCTGGTACACTCATCTACTGTCCGGAGAAGTCTGGTCAGAAGTGGCCTTCACGGAAGACTTACGGCCAAAAAGCCATACCTCCGACGTGGAAACAAGGCCAAGCGACTCAACTATGCACGAAAACACAGGAACTGGGGTGCAGAAAAATGGCAGCAGGTGCTCTGGACTGATGAGTCAAAATTTGAAATATTTGGCTGTAGCAGAAGGCAGTTTGTTCGCCGAAGGGCTGGAGAGCGGTACACGAAATGAGTGTCTGCAGGCAACAGTGAAGCATGGTGGAGGTTCCTTGCAAGTTTGGGGCTGCATTTCTGCAAATGGAGTTGGGGATTTGGTCAGAATTAATGGTCTCCTCAATGCTGAGAAGTACAGGCAGATACTTATCCATCATGCAATACCATCAGGGAGGCATCTGATTGGCCCCAAATTTATTCTGCAGCATGACAACGACCCCAAACATACAGCGAAAGTCATTAAGAACTATCTTCAGCATAAAGAAGAACAAGGAGTCCTGGAAGTGATGGTATGGCCCCCACAGAGCCCTGATCTCAACATCATCGAGTCTGTCTGGGATTACATGGAGAGAGAAGCAACTGAGGCTGCCTAAATCCACAGAAGAACTGTGGTTAGTTCTCCAAGATGTTTGGGCCAACCTACCTGCCTAGTTCCTTCAAAAACTGTGTGCAAGTGTACATAGAAGAATTGATGCTTGATGCTGTTTTGAAGGCAAAAGGTGGTCACACCAAATATGGTGGGGGGGTCTGTAGATTACAGAGCACAGGATAATATACAATGCAGTGTGGTAATGGAATCAGCATGGGGGGTCTGTAGATTACAGAGCACAGGATAATATACAATGCAGTGTGGTAATGGAATCAGCATGGGGGGTCTGTAGATTACAGAGCACAGGATAATATACAATGCAGTGTGGTAATGGAATCAGCATGGGGGGTCTGTAGATTACAGAGCACAGGATAATATACAATGCAGTGTGGTAATGGAATCAGCATGGGGGGGGTCTGTAGATTACAGAGCACAGGATAATATACAATGCAGTGTGGTAATGGAATCAGCATGGGGGGTCTGTAGATTACAGAGCACAGGATAATATACAATGCAGTGTGGTAATGGAATCAGCATGGGGGGTCTGTAGATTACAGAGCACAGGATAATATACAATGCAGTGTGGTAATGGAATCAGCATGGGGGGTCTGTAGATTACAGAGCACAGGATAATATACAATGCAGTGTGGTAATGGGTATAAAGATGGGGGCGGGGTATAGATTGTGTAAGGGATTTATTTACCATTCGTACACCTACCTGCCGAGTTCCTTCAAAAACTGTGCAAGTGTACCTAGAAGAATTGATGCTTGATGCTGTTTTGAAGGCAAAGGGTGGTCACCCAAATATGGATTTGATTTAGATTTTTCTTCTGTTCACTCACTTTGCATTTAGTTAATTGATAAATATAATCTATTAACATGTCTATTTTTGAAAGCATTCTTACTTTACAGCATTTTTTCACACCTGCCTAAAACTTTTGCACAGTACTGTATATATATATATATATAAATAAAATAAAAGAGTATGTGTGAACCTGACAATTTACTGTATAGTCCTTCCCACTTGGAAAGATTTACACTGACCATAAAGGAGTTACCTGCAGGAGTGATAGAATGACACAAGTTAATTGTATTGCAGCGTTCCGGGGTAAACAAAAGGGAACCAGACGAGCGCAGCAAGATCTCATTCAAGATTTTATTCACATGAGGTCAGGACAGCACAACACAGCCCACAGCACTGGCACTGCACCAGGATATCTGCGCCACTTGCTTCATGTCTACTCTCCTATTCGTACTCTCCGGTCTTCCAACTCTGGTAATATTCGAACTCCTAAAACTAAGCTTCAGTCCCTGGGAGACAGACAGAGCCTTCTGCAGTGCTGCTCCACGTCTCTGGAATGCACTGCCCAGCTTTATAAGAGACTCAGAGACTTGAGATTTTTAAAACCTGTCTCAAAACACTGGCCTTCAAGGATCTATGTTATTTTTTCCATTTTGCTTTGGGTTTGGAAAAGCGCTCTATAAATTAAATGTATTATTAAATGTATTATTAAAATGTATTAAGTGATAATTGTGACCAACAGAAATAATAATGAGATACAGGGAATACACAACGATGTGCACTGCTCTGTATATTTACTTCACGGGGCAGTCCCAAACAATGTACACGGTATTCAAAACACATACACGGTCACCAGTCCTCAGGGAGTGCAGTAGTGCTCGTGCTGTAAATACAATTTATCATGCTCCAGTGCAGTGATGTTCCGGGTAAGTGCTGGTCTCTGGCGACAGCTCCAGAACGTGTTAGCCGTCTAATTATAACAATTATACAAAACAAACAAAACACTCACGATACAGTACAATACGGGTCCTTCCGGGTTCAAAGCTTTAAGCAAACGAAGGAACAGATCACTAAGCCACATCCCCTTTTATACCACCAGTCACGCCCGCTCTGGTAGCGAGTGCAATCGCTTTTCCTCCAATCCACAATTGACACATCGGCCACCTTTTTGGGGCAATGACTTGCAGGATTGTGGCTCCACCCTCTTTATAAGATGGCCAACTTCCAACCCCATGGCACTCTGTTCACTTTACACAGCGCCCTCACCGTTCAGGAGGGAGATTTACCACCAAGAATCACTGTATTTCTGTCACAATACCCCAAAACTCAGGCCACGGTCAACAGCGCCCTCTGTGGGCTAAAAGAAAACATCAAACATAATAAAACTTGGCACCAGTGCAGTGTTTTCAAATAAAACTTCTGTCTCTCGTGTGTGTCAGTGAATTGCCCACCACCCTTCCACAGCTCCCCACTCAGTTCTCTTCGTCCCTGAAGTTACAATGCAACATTCCCGAAGCGATCTGGTATTCGCCACAAGGTTGGCCAAGGTGAACTCATGGACCAGACGCCGGCAGCCTGTAGCTGGTCCCTGGAACTGTGTGCGCAGACTGCTAATTCAGCAGGGGCTTGGCTCCCACTCCCCAGCTCTGCTGACAGGCTCTCCCAGGATGCAACCACCAAGTTGTGGGCACGGTCGTGGTGCTGTCAGCTGCTTCTGCAGGGGTTGGACCCTGCCCCCCTGTCTGTGGTGTAGTGTCCTCCGTGCTGCAACCGTCTGTCAGGGTGAGAGGTGCGGTGGATCTCTGCCGTCTCCCGCTGGCTGGATGAGCCTGTCGTTTAGCAACGGCGTGCCATGCTCCCTCCGACTCCGCTGCCCTGCCTGGCCGAGTTCCACCGCTCTGCCTTGGGCACCGCACTTCCTCCAGCTGCGCTGTCCTGTTCGGATGGGTCCTGTCATTCTGCCTCGGGCGCCGCGCTTCCTCCAGCTCCGCTGTCCTGTTCGGATGGGTCCTGTCGTTCTGCCTCAGGCGCTCCCTCCAGCTACGTTGTCCTGTTCGGATGGGTCCTGTCATTCTGCCTCGGGCTCCGCGCTCCCTCCAGCTCCGCTGTCCTGTTCGGATGGGTCCTGTCGTTCTGCCTCGGGCTCCGTGCTCCCTCCAGCTCCGCTGTCCTGTTCGGATGTGTCCTGTCGTTCTGCTTCAGGCACCTCGCTCCCTCCAGCTACGTTGTCCTGTTCGGATGGGTCCTGTCGTTCTGCCTCAGGCACCGCGCTCCCGTTCTCCATCCAGTCAGTCAATCCCGCTACCTCTGGAGACGCTCTGTTCACTCGACCCCCGGACACGTTTTAGCACCCGCTGGAATCACTGCTCTCACTCACAGCTCCAGACCCCCGAACACTTTTCAGTGCCTGCAGGAGTCCTCTGTTCCTTCTCCTCTCACAGCTCCAGACCCCCGGACACTTTTCAGCGCCTGCAGGAGTCCTCTGTTCCTTCTCCTCTCACAGCTACAGACCCACGGACACTGTTCAGCGCCCGTCGGAGCTCACTACTCTCTCTAGTTGCATACCGGCTTCGGTAGGACTCCCCCTGGCTCCCTCTCTGTATCCCCAATGCTTTTGATCTGTCCCACTTCTAAAACCAATGTAGCGTTCCGGGGTAAACAAAAAGGAGCCAGACGAGTGCAGCAAGATCTCATTCAAGATTTTATTCACACGAGGTGAGCACACCACAACACAGCCCACAGCAGAGTGCAAGCTGCCCCTTTATACCCCAAAACCCCGTGAAACATTTAACATTTAGACATAACAAGACACGTTGGACAACATTCACAAGCACACTGGGACCGCGACTCGATCACTCCCCCCCACTCCACCGGTGCACTCGCTCACATGCACAGGCACTCAGGACATTGACACAACACGGAACAGCGACACAAAACCATATCACACATAACACACAGCCCAGATCACTACAGTATCAACCTGTGTGACCTACATGGTGCCTAGATCAGGGGTGGCCAACCCTGGTCCTGGAGAGCCACAATCCAGCAGCTTTTATAGGTAACCCTTAATCATCCATTTCTAAAGACTTAATTCTGACTATAAGCAGTATTTTTTTCAATTAGGTAATTTAGAGATCATCAGTTGTTTTAATATTTATTTTTAAATGTGATCACTGCTGTGTTTTTGTATTGAAGTTGCTGACACTTGTTTTGGTTTAACATCAGATTTGTCAAGTTATAAATAGTGCATGTTTCCTTTTCTAATGCAATCGTCACTTTAAAAAAAGACCATAATCAAAAAATATATTACTCATCACACATGTCTTGGTCATGCAAATCCATAGTTGAAAAAATCAGTTTGCTCTGAGCTCGACACGCTGCTGTTAGGAAGCTATCTCGGCGTGCAGGTGGTGCAATAGAAAGCATCACGTGACGCTCTGGAGCGTCTGCCTTTTGAAAGCACCCAAAGTTTTACGATGCACGGTACGGCTTTGAAAAACTGACCGGAAACACTATTACCTGTATTATATATATATATATATATATATATATATATATATATATATAATACAGTGGCTACAAGTAATGCATTTCCTCTCCTCCCAAGTTGTGCTACTCATGCAGAGTGTCACTGTGTGCCCCTTTGGTTGTGGCAGGCGGCTACATATTGGGCAGCCAGGGGGGCTGTGTGTCCCTCCCCCAGGAGTATAGACAGTTTTTCTGGGTCTGCCATGTTTGGAAAAAGTGGATGGGCATTTTCTGGGTAGCCAGGTCTGCCTGTGTCGGCCTTTTTAAAAGGCCAGGTTGTGGTCACTGAGCCTGTACTTGGTCAGGATCTGTCTCTGCTTCGTATCTCTGACAGTGGAGAGATACTCTGCTTGGCTGTAGTTTCTTTTTAGGGCCCGATAGCAATCAAGTTTATTTGGGGATTTTGTTTCTATGTCCCAATGTTTCAGACAGGAGTTTTTGGTTTGTTTTATAATTTGGTTTACTCTGATTGGGGGCTGGTAAGCAGTGTTGACCTGAAGCTGGTTTGTGTTTGCATGAGTGGGGGTCAGTGTGATGAGCTTCAAGGCATGTTAAAATGCCTCTAAGCTTTCCCCACTCGTGTTGACGTCATATTCCTCCGACAGACAAGAACCAATCAAAACGCGAGACTGTGAAGCAGTTCCATCCCCCAAACCGGGCATGCGTCATACCTCCGCGTCTTTTCAAAGAGAAGAAGAACAACAACAAACGCCAGAAATTTAAAAGAAAAAGAACACAAAAAAAATTGAGCTCCGCAGCGTTGTTTTTAATTTATTTAACATTTTGTTGCGCACCAGTTGACAAGGAGTGGACGACAGAAAAAAAAAGTAAGTTCCATGTTGTTTTTAATTCCTGTTTTGTTGTTTGCGACGCAGTGGTGTTGCAGATCCTGAATGAACAAGCCATGGCGGGTCTCCTCAGCAAGGCCGATTCAATTTCCATTCAACTCAGACCTGTGACAAAAAATCTAACGGGACAGGAAGCCTCTGCCTGCTGCTGTATTACTGTTAGTCGCAGGTTTTTCAGCAGGGTCAGTGTTTTTTGTGCAGCACAGGTATGTGATGTTCTCGTCATGGGTAGCTAGTAATGTCAGTGCGTTGTTGATGTGGTTTAAGCTGCTGAACTCGGATGCTTGCAACCTCTCGCTGCTCTCCCAGTGTCTGGGCTAAATCCCGACTGAACTGAACAGCTACTGTACGAAACTACACGGAATTGCAGATTCATATTGAATATAAACTACATGAAAACGCATTGCGCGCTGAGGAATAAGCACGTCTGTCTGTGTTAATCACTTTATAAAACATCATGTTCTTGATTACCCTATTTTATTTTATTTAATGTTATTTTGTTTTCACTGCAGGTGCCATAAACTAAATGATATAGACGCGGTTGTTTTACGTTATTTTGACAAAAGGTATTTAGAGTGTCACGCTACAGGAAGTGGCTGAAAACCGGTGTAGGTGCAGAAAGTGGTACATCATCAGAATGTGGTACTGGTACCAAAACTTGACCCGTGTGACGTCAAAAAATGGTACACTGTCAATGTTGTGATTGACTGCTGCACACATCAGTAGGAACAAGACCTACAAAATGGTATATGTTTACAATGTTAGATAACACAATTTGTTGCTCATCAGTTAGTCACATATTTGCTGAATTGGTAAAAATATATATATTAAAAGGTCGAACAGTACTTTGTATTTGTTCAGATGGACGTTTCCTTGTTTTCTGAGCTAAAATGATTTGCACAGCCCGGGCAAGCACAGTACATGGTGTACCACGTTTTAACATGTACCGCAAAATAACACAGGCTTGGACTTTTTTAACATAACATATACTGTTATACAGGCTTTTCAGCACGATAGGCTTTTTACAGTATATAGTGAGTATTAATGGACTTTTCCACATGGATAGACATTTTGTAATAACAGAGGGATGTGGCAAAAACAATGCTGAAGCGATCACTTAACTTGTGCTTACATTAAACTATAATGTGGGTACATTTTAAGGTATTTATTATAAAAAAGGTCTTCACAGAATTAAAAAATAACTTAATACAGTCAGTAAACTTCTTTAGTAACAAAACTAATCTGTACACAAAATATTAAGGCATTGTTGGGTGTTCGATATGCTTTTAGTACTCGCACACACACGCACACATGCACAGACACACACACACTTGTGGAAGGTCATCCGGGTCAGAAACACACTATTTAGTGCATCTTCAAATATTTAGTACATGCAGGGGCATGCACAAGGGGGGGGCAAGCAGAGGCACTGGCCCCTCCAATAATCATCTCCAAAATATTGATTTCTGCCCTTTCTGTCACTGACACTCACACACTAAACGTATTTCCTCATAAAGTGCAGTTATGGACGTGCGTGTACTTGGTTTGCACATGTCCCCCCATAAGAAATAAATAATAATAATAATAATAATAATAATAATAATAATAATAATAATAATAACGTGCAGTTAAGGACTGACGCGTGTGTCCCTTTGTGCAGCAGTGTGGGGTAGTGGTTAGGGCTCTGGACTCTTGACCAGAGGGTCGTGGGTTCAATCCCAGGTGGGAGACACTGTTGCTGTACTCTTGAGCAAGGTACTTTACCTAGATTGTAAACTGAAAACTGTTAATATACTGGTCCAACATAGGGCACAAAGGGTTAAACTTTTTCAACAGATAAAATCCTATGATATTATAAATTTATTACAAGAAATTCTGTGTTCCTTCAATAGTAAAGCCACTCCTGCTATAATGCCAGATTGCATTTGTCCCTTGAATGCCCTTCATAACACTGTATTTAAATTGATACATCATTATTTTTCAGCAGCTACTAAACAGAATCCCGTGTGCTGCCATGGACAGTGTGAAGATGGAATCTGTCCAGATTAAAGAGGAGTTCCCTGAACTTGAACTTGTCCCCATTAGAGTGGAGTTCTCTGGGCTGGCTTCCCTCCCCATTAAACAGGAGCTCTGTGAGATGCAATGTGACAGCAGTCAGCCAGAGGTCTCTGAGATTAAAGCTGAGCACAATGAATTGGAGATCCCCAGACAGAAGAACCCCTTCCTATTAAACAAGAAGAGGTGCTGGAAACTGTCCGTGATTAAACAGGAGCCCCTGAAGTAGAGTTTGACCACATGGAACCAGGGAAGGAAGAATCTGAGGACTTCAAACCAAACATCCCTGAGCTGGAGCCTGTACGCCTGTGGGAGTGTAGCGTGGTGCTGGAGAGAATCTGCGTGAGAGAGCAAGGCTGGAGAGGAAGGCTCTCCCAACAGCACGCAAGGAGGTGGAAAGGAAGACGGGCGATCACATTCAGAATGCAGTCTAGCAGGTGAGTGACTCCCAGTAGCTGTGACATTGTCATTCTAGATTGTGTGAAATCCACAGCGTGGTTGAGAGGGAGGGAGCATAATATTGGTTAGATTACTTTAAAACCTGTCCAATCCTGCATCGCTTGGGACTGGAAAGTGGTGCCGGATTAGAGAGTTGCTATAAAACATTGAATACTGACCTAAAGGTAAAATGACAAAATTATTTGAACACTAAACAACTGTATTACTGTACATACACAGTGTAATAAACACAATAATGCTTCAGCAAACTCTTCACCTGTTATTATCACAAGCCTGTTTAACCCATTCCCATAGAAAGACCTTCACGTGCTCGTACTGTACCTGCATGAGGATTCAGGTGCTTTCTGCTGCATTCAGGGTTTCTCATTGTTAGCTCTTTTGAGTTAGTAGCATACATGATGTTACAATTTACTAATAATCTGAAGGTATCTGGTTTTAAAACTTCATCATTATTTCAATGAAGTATTAGAAATTTAAGGGATGCCTCCCGTGTGTACGATTTATTGATTTAAAGGCATCAAAATATGGAAATTGCACGTTTCTTTTCAAGAGTATGTCAACGTCATTTTAAAAGGTTTACAAAACTTGAAAATGTCGCTGAATTTGTCGCACAAGGTTGTTTTAAAGAAATCTGTTTTTGTCTGCTTCCGTTTTGCAGCCAAAACTTTTACAGAACATTGCTACGTTTTTAAAAGATGGTTTCAAAAGTGACTTGAGTTTCAATGTTTGAATGCCTTTTGACCTTTGACGTACCGTAAATACTTCCAAGGTTAGCTCAAAGATATTCTATTTAATAGAATAGAAGTAAATAGAATATCTATGGTTAGCTGTACCTGAGAGAATGCAGTGAAAACGAGCGGCCATATTTAAACGAGGTATTCTCAACACAGTAATAAGCTTTTATTTTTTTTGTATCTGCTTGACAGGCAGCCTTATGCACGGCAGCTTAGAAGTAACAAGTTATTACAAGAAGCTAAGAAACCAGCAATACAGCTGTTTTGTTTCTGTTTGTTTCTGTTCGCACTTTTTGTAAAATGAAACAGTTTGTGCAGTTGTTTTGCACAGTGTGTGTTTCAATAGGTTGTGTACGCATATTTGCTTTGTATTTGTACTGTATAGGCTACGTGTAACTACTGTTAAAATATAAACTAATAAAAATATTCGCCTTGCTTCACGGCACCATACATTTTCAGTCTTGGCTACTTTGCTCTGCTCTCACCCCTGTTTAGACCTTTTATTTAGCATTATGTAATCAAAGAGACTACAGCATCATTATATTGCAAAAGTCTGCCGGTATTTCATGTTAGATTTCAAAATGTCACATTATATAGTGTTGTGTGTTTTTTTATTTATTATTATTATTATTATTATTATTATTATTATTATTATTATTATTATTATTATTATTATTTTATTTTATTTATTTTTTTTTTTTTTAATGGTCTCAATCCTAAAATGTCTAGGTGTTGCTAAGCTTTTGGCCGTAGTGTAGATTGCTGATGCATTTACAGTCTGTGTAACTGTATAAAATAAACTGCTTGTGTTTCTGTCTGTATACTGGAGTCCTGTAACCCACTGTGTTGGGATTCAATTATAGGAATTATAAATGGAGAGAACTGAATTAACAAAACACATAAACCCTGCATGTGTAATGTAATGCTATGGCATGGGGCTGCACATTTCTAATGCACCGTGATGTATATCTGTACAACAATAAACAAGATGATTCCAAACAGAGAGAGGGAGGGAGCCGTTCCAGTCTCCAAGCACATCATTGACAGCTGATGCGGATTACACTGCAGTTCTGTGTATGCATCTGTACAGCCCCCAAGATTAGAAAAAACTCAATGCCATCATGAGAAAGATATCGTTGTAATCTATTGTTGAGGAGAAAGATATATTGCAGGGTTTGTCAGGGGCAATAGACCTGAAACATTACAGGAGAACTTCAAAGTCAGATTTGGATCCCAGGGCTCGGTTTCACCAGCATCAGTCTTTTCTGACTTTGCTTTCATACAGAAAGGCTTTAAGTTTAACTTTGCATTTTTAAACTGGTGTAACCCAGAGCAAACCCCACAGCTAAAATGCACATACTTTAATCCACTTCACCACCTAGCCACATGCCCTAAGCTTACAAGCAGCCCCTCTTACTTTCTTTCCTGTTCATATTTTCCAGGTTCCAGTCCAGCAGCTAAAGCGAGGGCAGGCGGTGGAGAATATCCTGACTGTGGGAAAGGTTTCACCCAGTTAGGAAACCTGAAAAGACACCAGCGAATTCACACAGGAGAGAAACCGTATAGCTGCTCTGACTGTGGGAAGAGTTTCAGAGAATCAGGAAAACTGAAAACACACCAGCGAATTCATACAGGAGAGAAACCGTATAGCTGCTCTGACTGTGGAAAGAATTTCAGTGGTTCAGGAACCCTGAAAATACACCAGCGAATTCACACTGGAGAGAAACCGTATTGCTGCTCTGACTGTGGAAAGAGTTTCATTCAGTCAGATCACCTGAAAAGACACCAGAGAATTCACACTGGAGAGAAACCATATTGCTGCTCTGACTGTGGGATGAGTTTCAATCAGTCAGGAGACATGAAAAAGCACCAACGAATTCACACTGGAGAGAAACCATTTTGCTGCTCTGACTGTGGGATGAGTTTCAGTTACACAGGAGCCCTGAAAGCACACCAGCAAATTCATCTAGGATATAGCCTGTATTGCTGCTCTGACTGTGGGAAGAGTTTCAGTTTTTCAGGGTACCTGAAAACACACCAGCGAATTCACAAAGGAGAGAAACCATATCGCTGCTCTGACTGTGGGAAGACTTTCAGTCAGTCAGGGGCCATGAAAAAACACCAGCGAATTCACACTGGAGAGAAACCATATATCTGCTCTGACTGTGGGAAGAGTTTCAGCCACACAGAATCCCTGAAAACACACCAGCGAATTCACACAGGAGAGAAACCGTATTGCTGCTCTGACTGTGGGAAGAGTTTCAGTCAGTCAGGAGACATGAAAACACACCAGCGAATTCACACTGGAGAGAAACCATATATCTGCTCTGACTGTGGGAACAGTTTTAGTCACACAGTATCCCTGAAAGCACACCAGCGAATTCATACAGGAGAGAAACCGTATTGTTGCTCTGACTGTGGAAAGAGTTTCCGTTTTAAAACCAATCTTCAAACACACCAACGAATTCACACAGGAGAGAAACCATATCACTGCTCTGACTGTGGGAAGAGTTTCCGTACTAAAAATGACCTTCGAGTACACCAACGAACTCATACAGGAGAGAAACCGTATTGGTGCTCTGACTGTGGCAAGCACTTCCGTCAGGCAGGAGCTCTGAAATCACACCAGAGACGAAGCCCATGTTCATTCAGAACGAAACCTTAACCTTGCGTTATGAGTCCCTGTGTAATTTACTGTTTTGTGTATCGCTCTAGAGCTTGAGATTTAAATGGTCAAAATGCTCTTCAACAACTTGCACTCTGATTGTGTCAGAAAGTGGGTGGAGACGCGGACACGTCACAAGAGGCTTCTCTGCTGTCAGTTTATCTCAGGCTGTCAATGCAGTCAGTGCCTGGGAGCGGGAATATGCAGAAAGGAAACTATTCTGCACCTCATCTGATGGACGAGTCAGGAGAAATTGATAACCCAGTGTGGGGAATGAGTTTCAGGGTTTAGCATTTAAACTGCATAGACTTGAAAATAAATACATTGATGGAACGAGTATCCCGACCCCGGTATGTAGCATCCCAGAGACAAGACTGCACCGTCCTTACTGGACAACCGCCTGGAGGGTTTGTCTTGTAAATTCATCACGATTCTAGAACAAATGAATCAAATCAATGATTGAATATTTTGCAATGTGCGTTGTCCATGCTTTTATTTTACCCTGCTTTTGTAAACTGCATCGTGTAATACAAGTGTAGCAAGCATGTGTACTTGTCATAGGTACAGAAACTCAGTCAGGTTTTATCCCGGCTCTTTCTTGCTCTTTTGCAGTGTTGGACCATAAGAGTAGTTAAAGGGCTCCACTGTGGTATGATTGTGTGGCACCTGCAGATGCACAAGGGAGTGGAGAAATGTGTAGCATTGTAGAGCTGACCAGGAATAGGCCCCGGTAGCCATGGCGACTTGAGGTGAAATGGCCTGGTCACCATAGTAACACCAATATGTATTGGGGGAGAACGCCTCTCCTGAATTCCTGAGCTTTGGAGGCCCTGAATAAACAAGATCGGGTTGCACCTGGACTCCAAGGTGAGAGGTTGATAATGAATAATCCTTTGTGCTAGGGTTAGGTTTTCATTAAGAAGAGAGAGCTACGGGTAACAGCCTTACGAGAGCTCTTATTCAACAGGAACATCCCATAGTTTGATCAACATTGTAAGAAACTTAAATAAATCAAAAGGACATAAAGAGAAACTCTACCAACTGGGTTGCAATCGAAGAAAGGAAAAGTCAACAAATGTTGAACCAATAATGAATGAACTTATTCAGCCTGCTGCCACTGGTCAAATTTACAGCAAGAGTTTTCCTATCTACTGAGCGAGACTGGGTTGTGTGACCAGGAATAGAAGCAAATCCTACAGGAAATCAGCCTCTGAAGCTGGAACGTTGAACCACAAACGACAACTTCATTCTAACCTGCATCGACTGCAAGACAAAGATTGAGTATCCCAGCTCAGCTAAAGAGTGCAGAGATTGACAGAATCTATATGTGGGAATGTAATACATGTAGAATTGAGTATCCCAGCTCAGCTAAAGAGTGCAGAGATTGACAGAATCTATATGTGGGAATGTAATACATGTAGAATTGAGTATCCCAGCTCAGCTAAAGAGTGCAGAGATTGACAGAATCTATATGTGGGAATGTAATACATGTAGAATTGAGTATCCCAGCTCAGCTAAAGAGTGCAGAGATTGACAGAATCTATATGTGGGAATGTAATACATGTAGAATTGAGTATCCCAGCTCAGCTAAAGAGTGCAGAGATTGACAGAATCTATATGTGGGAATGTAATACATGTAGAATTGAGTATCCCAGCTCAGCTAAAGAGTGCAGAGATTGACAGAATCTATATGTGGGAATGTAATACATGTAGAATTGAGTATCCCAGCTCAGCTAAAGAGTGCAGAGATTGACAGAATCTATATGTGGGAATGTAATACATGTAGAATTGAGTATCCCAGCTCAGCTAAAGAGTGCAGAGATTGACAGAATCTATATGTGGGAATGTAATACATGTAGAATTGCAGAACGATGAAGAGTTATAAAGTATAACTGGGTGTGGCTGTAAGTCGCTGGACAAGAGAAACGGGTCAGTGTAATATCTGATGGAACAATCTGACAATATGAGACGTGTAAATATTTGAAGCGATCTGGTTAATTGTGTAACAGGTGCTGGAACGAATACAGGATGGATAATAACACATGTAACGGTGTTCAGTTTAAGGGTCGTGGATTCTAACTGAAGGATGTATAAATAAACAACAGATTGCTAAAGAATGAATTACGATTTTGTAATATCCTATTAGAATTTACTGAGATTATATTTCTTTCCTGACTCATACTGTATATTGAAACAATTCTACTTGCATATGTTATTCATGCTATTTTGCTTATTGATACAAGAACATTATTATTATTATTATTATTATTATTATTATTATTATAGAATGACAAATATAGATGATTGATCGAATGGTTGCTTTTACTTAGCATTTAGCTGGTTATTCTTGATTGGATATTGTAAATGTACTCAATTATCCCTACAGCAGTATTTACACTCAGTGACAAATAAAATGAAAATGTATCTTAGCTACGACTAGTCATGGATTAATCTACCATTACAGAGCACAGGATAATATACAATGCAGTGTGGTAATGGAATTAGCATGGGGGTCTGTAGATTACAGAGCACAGGATAATATACAATGCAGTGTGGTAATGGAATCAGCATGGGGGTCTGTAGATTACAGAGCACAGGATAATATACAATGCAGTGTGGTAATGGAATCAGCATGGGGGTCTGTAGATTACAGAGCACAGGATAATATACAATGCAGTGTGGTAATGGAATCAGCATGGGGGTCTGTAGATTACAGAGCACAGGATAATATACAATGCAGTGTGGTAATGGAATCAGCATGGGGGTCTGTAGATTACAGAGCACAGGATAATATACAATGCAGTGTGGTAATGGAATCAGCATGGGGGTCTGTAGATTACAGAGCACAGGATAATATACAATGCAGTGTGGTAATGGAATCAGCATGGGGGGTCTGTAGATTACAGAGCACAGGATAATATACAATGCAGTGTGGTAATGGAATCAGCATGGGGGGTCTGTAGATTACAGAGCACAGGATAATATACAATGCAGTGTGGTAATGGAATCAGCATGGGGGGTCTGTAGATTACAGAGCACAGGATAATATACAATGCAGTGTGGTAATGGAATCAGCATGGGTGGGTCTGTAGATTACAGAGCACAGGATAATATACAATGCAGTGATGGGTATAAAGATGGGGGCGGGGTATAGATTGTGTAAGGGATTTATTTACCATTCGTACACATAAATACATACCGATGCAACACATGCTTTCACACACAAACATTCTGCAACATCCTCATTATGAGGAGTCTATGCCACGCTTACTACTAGTTCTGCATTCGGTATTGCTTATTGTAAATTACTCCTTATAATAGAAATTCATTTAACGCAGATGCAAATTATTTTGGAGCCTTCCCAGGGAAGAAATGTGAATGAAATAAAACATCCTTGTTCAAACAGCTGAGTGTAAAGGATTGTGGGAAATGTATTTACTTGCATCCACATTAGCATCTCTGTTCTGTATTTTAGTGCGGTTTGGGGACTACAGTTCCCATGATGCATTTCGAGTTGCCATGCTGCTCACACAAATACGTGCGCTCCTTGAAGACAAGTGGAGGTGCTGAAAGCGATGATAATGCAGCACCGTACAAGAAAAAGAAAGATGCTGCTGCAGATTTCAACATTCCCACAAGCACTTTGTAAACCGTTCTGAAATAACGGGATACAATAATACAGGCCTGTGAACAGCAAACTGGATGCAAGTCGTCAGCGTTTCTGATTTGCTCAATACCTGATGCTGAGGACGCCTTGCTTCTGTGCTTTAAAATGCCTGTGATCAGAATGTGCCTGAATCTGGAATCACTATGAGACACACCCTGAGGAATGAGCACAGCAGCTGGGACATGCACATTTCAACTGCAGTTCATTTGCAATATACACTTATTAAAATTTCACTTACAACTGTATTTTCAATAAAATGCACAGTACTTTTACATTTATAATACTTTTCACTGTAGTGTAATTGAAATTTGATTTCAGTGTTACTGTAACTTCAGTACAAACTGACAGTATGCATTCGGAACAGACTCCTGATAATCAGAATTACTGGAGATCATTATTATTATTTTTTTTTTTTTTGCTGGTCCTTTGAAATTCATTTTCACAAGAATTGACAGTATTTGTATATCTGGTGTACATGCGCGTCCACAGTTAGGAACTGGTTTAGGTGCAAAAAGGAAACTTCTGGAGTGGAAATGTAGCTGTGCTGGACAGCAGCTGGAATTGAGTATTATTGTTTAAAATATTCTTTGTAACCAGTAACAATGTTATTAGTGGAATTGGATGGAGTCTGTGTAAAACGGTTCATTGATAGAAATTCATGCTAGCATGCTGAAGTCTGGGGCCTCTCTCTTATCAGGGAGTAGGATCTCTAAAATATACATGGAGCCTCCTTCGCATTCCAATCCAGTAAAGCAAAGGCAAGCAAAATGAAAATAACCCAAACAGTGTAAAGACAGTTAGAATTGAATTATAAGAAATAATGGTTTGTGATTTTACTGTAAGGTAAAACAATATGAAGTGTATTAGCAGAAAGTTTATAAGAATTTGGAACTAAGAGAATCTAGTGCAGAAATTAACTTAAAGTAAGAATTTCAGTCAAAGCAGAATGGTACCAGTCTGTGTCAGGCAAACAGCAGGCTTGCCAAAGAGAAGGTAATTCATCTTGGTAACCCTTGCTTGTTTATAGTACCAGGCGGAGGGTGAAGTTTGGGGGTTTGGAATCCAAGGTTTATATAATGAGTGATCTATTACATATAAGAAATATCTCTTGGAACAAATGAGGGGGCGGGGGCATAGCATAGGACCATGGAATGCCACACGTCTGAGAAGATGATTACAAAAGAGTCTTCTATCAGTGATGGATGACCTTGATAGAGAAGCAGGTGGTTCAGAACTTACCTGAACAGGATTTTTATAAGAAAAAAACAGAGAGAGGTCATGTTTAGTTTAAAGCACTGAATGGCTACAATGAGACTGTTATAGTTTGATTATGTTCCTGATAGACTGGATTTAAGTGAGAATACTTGGATATATAGTTGCCTGCTTTGAAGTTTGCTATGAACCTTCTACCAGCCCCTATCCAATATGTTTTAGTTAATCGTTAAACCACATCTATACATGTAATGAAGCCAATCAAATAAGGAGGATGTCTTTTGATGTTAAAAGGGACATACAGTACTGTGCAAAAGTTTTAGGCAGGTGTGAAAAATGCTGTAAAGTAAGAATGCTTTCAAAATAGACATGTTAATAGATTATATTTATCAATTGACTAAATGCAAAGTGAGTGAACAGAAGAAAAATCTAAATCAAATCCATATTTGGTGTGACCACCCTTTGCCTTCAAAACAGCATCAATTCTTCTAGGTACACTTGTACAAAGTCAGGGATTTTGTAGGCATATAGTCAGGTGTATGATTAAACAATTATACCAAACAGGTGCTAATGATCATCAATTCAATATGTTGGTTGAAACACAATCATTAACTGAAACAGAAACAGCTGTGTAGGAGGAATAAAACTGGGTGAGGAACAGCCAAACTCAGCTAACAAGGTAAGGTTGCTGAAGACAGTTTACTGTCAAAAGTCATAAACCATGGCAAGACTGAGCACAGCAACAAGACACAAGGTAGTTATACTGCATCAGCAAGGTCTCTCCCAGGCAGAAATTTCAAGGCAGACATGGGTTTCCAGATGTGCTGTCCAAGCTCTTTTGAAGAAGCACAAAGAAACGGGCAACGTTGAGGACCGTAGACACAGTGGTCGGCCAAGGAAACTTACTGCAGCAGATGAAAGACACATCATGCTTACTTCCCTTCGCAATCGGAAGATGTCCAGCAGTGCCATCAGCTCAGAACTGGCAGAAAACAGTGGGACCCTGGTACACCCATCTACTGTCCGGAGAAGTCTGGTCAGAAGTGGCCTTCATGAAAGACTTGCGGCCAAAAGCCATACCTCCGACGTGGAAACAAGGCCAGCGACTCAACTATGCACGAAAACACAGGAACTGGGGTGCAGAAAAATGGCAGCAGGTGCTCTGGACTGATGATTCAAAATTTGAAATATTTGGCTGTAGCAGAAGGCAGTTTGTTCGCGAAGGGCTGGAGAGCGGTACACGAATGAGTGTCGGCAGGCAACAGTGAAGCATGGTGGAGGTTCCTTGCAAGTTTGGGGCTGCATTTCTGCAAATGGAGTTGGGGATTTGGTCAGAATTAATAGTCTCCTCAATGCTGAGAAGTACAGGCAGATACTTATCCATCATGCAATACCATCAGGAAGGCATCTGATTGGCCCCAAATTTATTCTGCAGCATGACAACGACCCCAAACATACAGCGATAGTCATTAAGAACTATCTTCAGCGTAAAGAAGAACAAGGAGTCCTGGAAGTGATGGTTTGGCCCCACAGAGCCCTGATCTCAACATCATCAAGTCTGTCTGGGATTACATGAAGAGAGAGAAGCAACTGAGGCTGCCTAAATCCACAGAAGAACTGTGGTTAGTTCTCAAAGATGTTTGGGCCAACCTACCTGCCGAGTTCCTTCAAAAACTGTGTGCAAGTGTACCTAGAAGAATTGATGCTGTTTTGAAGGCAAAGGGTGGTCACACTAAATATTGATTTGATGTAGATTTTTCTTCTGTTCACTCACTTTGCATTTTGTTAATTGACAAATATAAACTATTAACATGTCTATTTTGAAAGCATTCTTACTTTACAGCATTTTTCACATACTAGTACTGTGCAAAAGTTTTAGGCAGGTGTGAAAAATGCTGTAAAGTAAGAATGCTTTCAAAAATAGACATGTTAATAGATTATATTTATCAATTAACTAAATGCAAAGTGAGTGAACAGAAGAAAATCTAAATCAAATCCATATTTGGTGTGACCACCCTTTGCCTTCAAAACAGCATCAATTCTTCTAGGTACACTTGCACAAAGTCAGGGATTTTGTAGGCATATAGTCAGGTGTATGATTAAACAATTATACCAAACAGGTGCTAATGATCATCAATTCAATATGTTGGTTGAAACACAATCATTAACTGAAACAGAAACAGCTGTGTAGGAGGAATAAAACTGGGTGAGGAACAGCCAAACTCAGCTAACAAGGTAAGGTTGCTGAAGACAGTTTACTGTCAAAGTCATAAACCATGGCAAGACTGAGCACAGCAACAAGACACAAGGTAGTTATACTGCATCAGCAAGGTCTCTCCCAGGCAGAAATTTCAAGGCAGACAGGGGTTTCCAGATGTGCTGTCCAAGCTCTTTTGAAGAAGCACAAAGAAACGGGCAACGTTGAGGACCGTAGATGCAGTGGTCGGCCAAGGAAACTTACTGCAGCAGATGAAAGACACATCATGCTTACTTCCCTTCGCAATCGGAAGATGTCCAGCAGTGCCATCAGCTCAGAACTGGCAGAAAACAGTGGGACCCTGGTACACCCATCTACTGTCCGGAGAAGTCTGGTCAGAAGTGGCCTTCATGGAAGACTTGCGGCCAGAAAGCCATACCTCCGGCGTGGAAACAAGGCCAAGCGACTCAACTATGCACGAAAACACAGGAACTGGGGTGCAGAAAAATGGCAGCAGGTGCTCTGGACTGATGAGTCAAAATTTGAAATATTTGGCTGTAGCAGAAGGCAGTTTGTTCGCGAAGGGCTGGAGAGCGGTACACGAATGAGTGTCTGCAGGCAACAGTGAAGCATGGTGGAGGTTCCTTGCAAGTTTGGGGCTGCATTTCTGCAAATGGAGTTGGGGATTTGGTCAGAATTAATAGTCTCCTCAATGCTGAGAAGTACAGGCAGATACTTATCCATCATGCAATACCATCAGGAAGGCATCTGATTGGCCCCAAATTTATTCTGCAGCATGACAACGACCCCAAACATACAGCGAAAGTCATTAAGAACTATCTTCAGCGTAAAGAAGAACAAGGAGTCCTGGAAGTGATGGTATGGCCCCCACAGAGCCCTGATCTCAACATCATCAAGTCTGTCTGGGATTACATGAAGAGAGAGAAGCAACTGAGGCTGCCTAAATCCACAGAAGAACTGTGGTTAGTTCTCAAAGATGTTTGGGCCAACCTACCTGCCGAGTTCCTTCAAAAACTGTGTGCAAGTGTACCTAGAAGAATTGATGCTGATGCTTTTGAAGGCAAAGGGTGGTCACACTAAATATTGATTTGATGTAGATTTTTCTTCTGTTCACTCACTTTGCATTTTGTTAATTGACAAATATAAACTATTAACATGTCTATTTTGAAAGCATTCTTACTTTACAGCATTTTTTTCACACCTGCCTAAAACTTTTGCACAGTACTGTATATATATATATTTTGACCCAATGATTGGGATAATTACACAGAGATAGGTGTTACATATTAAACACATCTTTCAATGTATTCTTCATATGCTTGCACTGTATTCGCATGCATTCTGTGTTTAGGAACTCTCTGGTACCAAGAAAGAATAACATCAGTTCACAGGTTCACCTTACATGTTTCAGAGATGTAGGAAAGATGGACTAGAGGATGATGGCTAATTAATCTTATGAAGGGATTTACCGTGTGTTTTAAAAATGTTATTAACTTGCAGGACAGGAGCTGTTCAGGCTGATTAATTTTAAGACTTAATTGAGACTTCTGACGCATGAAGCGAGGCAAAAGCGATAAAACCGAGGTCAAATCCTAGTCAAGTGTCACCAACTTGCTAGCTACAAGTTGTGTGATCCATGCTCTGAAGTTCTCTGATCAAGCTGATTGCTGTTGGTGTTGTGTTTAGAAGTCTTTGCCTTTGAAGACAGTTCCTGTTCTTACCTCACACTCTACACTTCCATATATAATTTGGGAGGTAAGAACTATTTGGAATCTATATCTCTCTTATATTGATGCATTGTATAAGGTATATGACTTATGTTTTAGTCTATGAGATTGATATTTTGGATGTTTTAGGACTTAGCGGTGGGCATCTTTAGTTTTATGCATGCGTAGCCTTAGAGCAAAACATGTTGTAACCATAAATGTACTGAAGTATTAATGCTAACAACTGTTAAGGCACTGGACTGCCCAGTTTGCGGTCAGCTGGAATTCGACGTAGTCTGTAACTACTCAATCCATTTTTAGCAGTTAATAAACAGAAGCGGTACTAATACTACTCTGATTCGTTAAAACGTGAAATCAAATGAGTCTGTGTGAATTTCTTGATTACTAAAGTCATCTGGATACGTTGCAAGCCCAGTGCACGAACGATCCACTTACAGGAGTCGAAACATCTTTATGTCTGCCTGAACATCTCCCTGAGTTTAAGAGTGTGCTCAGAGTGTATATATATATATATATATATATATATATATATATATATATATATATATATATATATATATATATATAGTGCAAAAGTTTTAGGCAGGTGTGAAAAAATGCTGTTAAGAATGCTTTCAAAAATAGGCATGTTAATAGATTATATTTATCAATTAACTAAATGCAAAGTGAGTGAACAGAAGAAAAATCTAAATCAAATCCATATTTGGTGTGACCACCCTTTGCCTTCAAAACAGCATCAAGCATCAACTCTTCTAGGTACACTTGCACACAGTTTTTGAAGGAACTTCGGCAGGTAGGTTGGCCCAAACATCTTGGAGAACTAACCACAGTTCTTCTGTGGATTTAGGCAGCCTCAGTTGCTTCTCTCTCTTCATGTAATCTCAGACAGACTCGATGATGTTGAGATCAGGGCTCTGTGGGGCCATACCATCACTTCAGGACTCCTTGTTCTTCTTTACGCTGAAGATAGTTCTTAATGACTTTCGCTGTATGTTTGGGGTCGTTGTCATGCTGCAGAATAAATTTGGGGCCAATCAGATGCCTCCCTGATGGTATTGCATGATGGATAAGTATCTGCCTGTACTTCTCAGCATTGAGGAGACCATTAATTCTGACCAAATCCCCAACTCCATTTGCAGAAATGCAGCCCCAAACTTGCAAGGAACCTCCACCATGCTTCACTATTGCCTGCAGAAACTCATTCGTGTACCGCTCTCCAGCCCTTCGTGAACAAACTGCCTTCTGCTACAGCCAAATATTTCAAATTTTGACTCATCAGTCCAGAGCACCTGCTGCCATTTTTCTGCACCCCAGTTCCTGTGTTTTCGTGCATAGTTGAGTCGCTTGGCCTTGTTTCCACGCCGGAGGTATGGCTTTTGGCCACAAGTCTTCCATGAAGGCCACTTCTGACCAGACTTCTCGGACAGTAGATGGGTGTACCAGGGTCCCACTGTTTTCTGCCAGTTCTGAGCTGATGGCACTGCTGGACATCTTCCGATTGCGAAGGAAGTAAGCATGATGTGTCTTTCATCTGCTGCAGTAAGTTTCCTTGGCCGACCACTGCATCTACGGTCCTCAGCGTTGCCCGTTTCTTTGTGCTTCTTCAAAAGAGCTTGGACAGCACATCTGAAAACCCTGTCTGCCTTGAAATTTCTGCCTGGGAGAGACCTTGCTGATGCAGTATAACTACCTTGTGTCTTGTTGCTGTGCTCAGTCTTGCCATGGTGTATGACTTTTGACAGTAAACTGTCTTCAGCAACCTCACCTTGTTAGCTGAGTTTGGCTGTTCCTCACCCAGTTGTATTCCTCCTAGCTCAGCTGTTTCTGTTTCAGTTAATGATTGTGTTTCAACCTACATATTGAATTGATGATCATTAGCACCTGTTTGGTGCTAATGATTGTTTAATCATACACCTGACTATATGCCTACAAAATCCCTGACTTTGTGCAAGTGTACCTAGAAGAATTGATGCTTGATGCTGTTTTGAAGGCAAAGGGTGGTCACACCAAATATGGATTTGATTTAGATTTTTCTTCTGTTCACTCACTTTGCATTTAGTTAATTGATAAATATAATCTATTAACATGTTTATTTTTGAAAGCATTCTTACTTTACAGCATTTTTTCACACCTGCCTAAAACTTTTGCACAGTACTGTATATATATGTATAAAGAAAATAAAAAGAATACGTGTGAACCTGACAATTTACTGTATAGTCCTTCCCACTTGGAAACATTTACACTGACCATAAAGGAGTTACCTGCAGGAGTGATAGAATGACACAAGTTAATTGTATTGTAGCGCTCCAGGGTAAAGGAGTTACCTGCAGGAGTGATAGAATGACACAAGTTAATTGTATTGTAGCGCTCTGGGGTAAAGGAGTTACCTGCAGGAGTGATAGAATGACACAAGTTAATTGTATTGCAGCGATCCGGGGTAAACAAAAGGGAGCCAGACGAGCGCAGCAAGATCTCATTCAAGATTTTATTCACATGAGGTCAGGACACCACAACACAGCCCACAGCACTGGCACTGCACCAGGATATCTGCGCCACTTGCTTCATGTCTACTCTCCTATTCGTACTCTCCGGTCTTCCAACTCTGGTAATATTTGAACTCCTAAAACTAAGCTTCAGTCCCTGGGAGACAGACAGAGCCTTCTGCAGTACTGCTTCATGTCTCTGGAATGCACTGCCCAGCTTTATAAGAGACTCAGAGACTTGAGATTTTTAAAACCTGTCTCAAAACACTGGCCTTCAAGGATCTATGTTATTTTTCCATTTTGCTTTGGGTTTGGAAAAGCTCTATAAATTAAATGTATTATTAAATGTATTATTAAAATGTATTAAGTGATAATTGTGACCAACAGAAATAATAATGAGATACAGGGAATACACAATGATGTGCACTGCTCTGTATATTTAATTCACGGGGCAGTCCCAAACAATGTACACGGTATTCAAAACACATTCACGGTCACCAGTCCTCAGGGAGTGCAGTAGTGCTCGTCCTGTAAATACAATTTATCATGCTCCAGTGCAGTGATGTTCCGGGTAAGTGCTGGTCTCTGGCGACGGCTCCAGAACGTGTTAGCCGTCTAATAATAACAATTATACAAAACAAACAAAACACTCACTATACAGTACAATATGGGTCCTTCCGGGTTCAAAGCTTTAACCAAATGAAGGAACAGATCACTAAGCCACATCCCCTTTTATACCACCAGTCACGCCCGCTCTGGTAGCGAGTGCAATTGCTTTTCCTCCAATCCACAATTGACACATCGGCAACCATTTTGGGGCAATGACTTGCAGTATTGTGGCTCCACCCCTTTATAAGATGGCCGACTTCCAACCCCATGGCACTCTGTTCACTTTACACAGCCCCTCACCGTTCAGGAGGAGATTTACCACCAAGAATCACTGTATTTCTGTCACAATACCCCAAAACTCAGGCCACGGAAAACAGCGCCCTCTGCGGGCTAAAAGAAAACATCAAAATAATAAAACTGGGCACCAGTGCAGTGTTTTCAAATAAAACTTCTGTCTCTCGTGTGTGTCAGTGAATTGCCCACCACCCTTCCACAGCTCCCCACTCAGTTCTCTTCGTCCCTGAAGTTACAATGCAACATTCCCGAAGCGATCTGGTATTCGCCACAAGGTTGGCCAAGGTGAACTCATGGACCAGACGCCGGCAGCCTGTAGCTGGTCCCTGGAACTGTGTGCGCAGACTGCTAATTCAGCAGGGGCTTGGCTCCCACTCCCCAGCTCTGCTGACAGGCTCTCCCAGGATGCAACCACCAAGTTGTGGGCACGGTCGTGGTGCTGTCAGCTGCTTCTGCAGGGGTTGGACCCTGCCCCCCTGTCTGTGGTGTAGTGTCCTCCGCGCTGCAACCGTCTGTCAGGGTGAGAGGTGCGGTGGATCTCTGCCGTCTCCCGCTGGCTGGATGAGCCTGTCGTTTAGCGTCGGCGTGCCATGCTCCCTCCGACTCCGCTGCCCTGCCTGGCCGAGTTCCACCGCTCTGCCTTGGGCACCGCACTTCCTCCAGCTGCGCTGTCCTGTTCGGATGGGTCCTGTCGTTCTGCCTCAGGCGCTCCCTCCAGCTACGTTGTCCTGTTCGGATGGGTCCTGTCATTCTGCCTCGGGCTCCGCTCCCTCCAGCTCCGCTGTCCTGTTCGGATGGGTCCTGTCATTCTGCCTCGGGCTCCGCGCTCCCTCCAGCTACGTTGTCCTGTTCGGATGGGTCCTGTCATTCTGCCTCGGGCGCCGCGCTTCCTCCAGCTGCGCTGTCCTGTTCGGATGGGTCCTGTCGTTCTGCCTCAGGCGCTCCCTCCAGCTACGTTGTCCTGTTCGGATGGGTCCTGTCATTCTGCCTCGGGCTCCGCGCTCCCTCCAGCTCCGCTGTCCTGTTCGGATGGGTCCTGTCATTCTGCCTCGGGCTCGCGCTCCGCTCGTTGTCCTGTTCGGATGGGTCCTGTCATTCTGCCTCCAGCTCCGCTGTCCTGTTCGGATGGGTCCTGTCGTTCTGCCTCGGGCTCCGCCTCCAGCTCCGCTGTCCTGTTCGGATGGGTCCTGTCGTTCTGCCTCAGCTCCAGCTGTTGTCCTGTTCGGATGGGTCCTGTCGTTCTGCTTCAGGCACCGCGCTCCTTCCAGCTACGTTGTCCTGTTCGGATGGGTCCTGTCGTTCTGCCTCGGGCTCGCCTCCAGCTACGTCCTGTTCGACCTGTCTCGTCGCTCCAGCTCGCTGTCCTGTTCGGACTGTCGTTCTGCCTCACGCGCCCTCCAGCTATGTTGTCCTGTTCGGAGTCCTCGTTCTGCTTCAGCACCGCTCCTTCCAGCACGTTGTCCTGTTCGGAGGTCCTGTCGTTCTCCTGCTGCTCCAGCTCTGGCAGTCCACTGCCTCACTGTCTCCATCCAGTCAGTCATCCGCACCTCTGGAGACGTCTGTTCACTCGACCCCGGAGTTGCACCTGCTGAATCACTGCTCTCTCACAGCTCCAGACCCCGGACACTTTTCAGTGCCCGCAGGAGTCCACTGCTCCTTCTCCTCTCACAGCTCCAGACCCCGGACACTTTTCAGCGCCTGCAGGAGTCCACTGTTCCTTCTCCTCTCACAGCTACAGACCCACGGACACTGTTCAGTGCCCGTCGGAGCTCACTACTCTCTAGTTGCATACCGGCTTCGGTAGGTCTCCCCTGGCTCCCTCTCTGTATCCCCAACGCTTTGTTCTGTCCCACTGCTGACACCAATGAAGCATTCCAGGGTAAACAAAAGGGAGCCAGACGAGCGCAGCAAGATCTCATTCAAGATTGTATTCACACGAGGTCAGGACACCACAACACAGCCCACAGCAGCGTGCAAGCTGCCCCTTTATACCCCAAAACCCTGCGAACACATGTAACATTTAGACATAACAAGACACGTTGGACAACATTCACAAGCACACTGGGACCGCGATTCGATCACACTCCCCCCCACTCCACCGGTGCACTCACTCACATGCACAGGCACTCAGGACATTGACACAACACGGAACAGCGACACAAAACCATATCACACATAACACACAGCCCAGATCACTACAGTATCAACCTGTGTGACCTACATGGTGCCTAGATCAGGGGTGGCCAACCCTGGACCTGGAGAGCCACAATCCAGCAGCTTTTATAGGTAACCCTTAATCATCCATTTCTAAAGACTTCATTCTGACTATAAGCAGTATTTTTTTCAATTAGGTAATTTAGAGATCATCAGTTGTTTTAATATTTATTTTTAAATGTGATTACTGCTGTGTTTTTGTATTGAAGTTGCTGACACTTGTTTTGGTTTAACATCAGATTTGTCAAGTTATAAATAGTGCATGTTTCCTTTTCTAATGCAATCGTCACTTTAAAAAAATACCATAATCAAAAAATATATTACTCATCACACACGTGTTGGTCATGCAAATCCATAGTTGAAAAAAATCCATTTGCTCTGAGCTCGACACGCTGCTGTTAGGAAGCTATCTCGGCGTGCAGGTGGTGCAATAGAAAGCATCACGTGACGCTCTGGATGCACGGTACGGCTTTGAAAAACTGACCGGAAACACTATTACCCTGTTTGTGATAAAAGTATATTTATTTACAGAGGTCACAAGAAATAAAGAAATATCAAACAAGATGTTGAGTAATTCATTTGTTTTTTTTAATTCAAAAAGCAACTTAAAAGTATATATTGGTAACTAAAATAAATCACACAAAACGATTTTAGATATATGCTATTTGAAAGAAAAAATTACATCACCACAGAAAGCCAGTTCTTACATTCATGCATAACATGATCATTTCTATAAAGTAATAGTCACCCATAGTTTGTTATATTAGTACAGCAAAATACCACATTATATTTTAATTGAAAGGTTCTGGAAAGCTGCTCTCTCTCTCTCTCTCTCTCTCTCTCTCTCTCTCTCTCTCTCTCTCAATTAAATTAAATTTAAAGGTGCTTTACTGGCATGACTTACAATAGCAGGTGTTGCCAAAGCAATTATACAATACATACATGTATATATACAAATGCATCATAAATATATATATATATATATATATATATATATATATATATATATATATATATATATATATATATATATATATATATATATACAGTGGCTACAAGTAACGCATTTCCTCTCCTCCCAAGTTGTGCTCCTCATGCAGAGTGTCACTGGTGCCCCTTTGGTTGTGGCAGGAGGCTACATATTGGGCAGCCAGGGGCTGTGTGTCCCTCCCCAGGAGTACAGACAGTTTTTCTAGGTCTGCCATGTTTGGAAAAAGTGGATGGGCATTTTCTGGGCAGCCAGGTCTGCCTGTGTCTGCCTGTCTCTATGGCCAGGTTGTGGTCACTGAGCCTGTACTTGGTCAGGATCTGTCTCTGCTTCGTATCTCTGACAGTGGAGAGATACTCTGCTTGGCTGTAGTTTCTTTTAGGGCCCGATAGCAATCAAGTTTATTTGGGGATTTTGTTTCTATGTCCCAATGTTTCAGACAGGAGTTTTTGGTTTGTTTTATAATTTGGTTTACTCTGATTGGGGCTGGTAAGCAGTGTTGACCTGAAGCTGGTTTGTGTTTGCATGAGTGGGGGTCAGTGCAGTGAGCTTCAAGGCATGTTAAAATGACTCTAAGCTTTCCCCACTCGTGTTGACGTCATATTCCTCCGACAGACAAGAACCAATCAAAACGCGAGACTGTGAAGCAGTTCCATCCCCCAAACCGGGCCTGCGTCATACCTCCGCGTCTTTTCAAAGAGAAGAAGAACAACAACAAACGCCAGAAATTTAAAAGAAAAAGAACACAAAAAAAATTGAGCTCCGCAGCGTTGTTTTTAATTTATTTAACATTTTGTTGCGCACCAGTTGACAAGGAGTGGACGACAGAAAAAAAAAGTAGGTTCCATGTTGTTTTTAATTCATGTTTAGTTGTTTTGTGACGCAGTGGTGTCGCATTTTACTGTAGGTCGCAGGTTTTTCAGCAGGGTCAGTGTTTTTTGTGCAGCACAGGTATGTGATGTTCTCGTCATGGGTAGCTAGTAATGTCAGTGCGTTGTTGATGTGGTTTAAGCTGCTGAACTCGGATGCTTGCAACCTCTCGCTGCTCTCCCAGTGTCTGGGCTAAATCCCGACTGAACTGAACAGCTACTGTACGAAACTACACGGAATTGCAGATTCATATTGAATATAAACTACATGAAAACGCATTGCGCGCTGAGAAATAAGCACGTCTGTCTGTGTTAATCACTTTATAAAACATCATGTTCTTGATTACCCTATTTTATTTTATTTAATGTTATTTTGTTTTCACTGCAGGTGCCATAAACTAAATGATATAGACGCGGTTGTTTTACGTTATTTTGACAAAAGGTATTTAGAGTGTCACGCTACAGGAAGTGGCTGAAAACCGGTGTAGGTGCAGAAAGTGGTACATCATCAGAATGTGGTACTGGTACCAAAACTTGACCCATGTGACGTCAAAAATGGTACACTGTCAATGTTGTGATTGACTGCTGCACACATCAGTAGGAACAAGACCTACAAAATGGTATATGTTTACAATGTTAGATAACACAATTTGTTGCTCATCAGTTAGTCACATATTTGCTGAATTGGTAAAAAATATATATATTAAAAGGTCGAACAGTACTTTGTATTTGTTCAGATGGACGTTTACTTGTTTTCTGAGCTAAAATGATTTGCACAGCCCGGGCAAGCACAGTACATGGTGTACCACGTTTTAACATGTACCGCAAAATAACACAGGCTTGGACTTTTTTAACATAACATATACTGTTATACAGGCTTTTCAGCACGATAGGTTTTTACAGTATATAGTGAGTATTAATGGACTTTTCCACATGGATAGACATTCTGTAATAACACAGGGATGTGGCAAAAACAATGCTGAAGCGACCTTATATAACATTTGTTATTTTGCCCAGTTTAAGCTGTGTCAGAATGAACCACTCGCAGCAGTCCAGCCTTTGATATGGAGACACCCTGCACACACTTAACTTGTGCTTACATTAAACTAACACTATAACGTGGGCACGTTTGAAGGTCTTTATTATAAAAAGGTCTTCACAGAATTAAAAAATAACTTAATACAGTCAGTAAACTTCTTTAGTAACAAAACTAATCTGTACACAAAATATTAAGGCATTGTTGGGTGTTCGATATGCTTTTAGTACTCGCACACACACACACACATGCACGCACACACACGTACGTGTGGAAGGTCATCCGGGTCAGAAACACACTATTTAGTGCATCTTCAAATATTTAGTACATGCAGGGGCGTGCACAAGGGGGGGGCAAGCAGAGGCACTGGCCCCTCCAATAATCATCTCCAAAATATTGATTTCTGCCCTTTCTGTCACTGACACTCACACACTAAACGTATTTCCTCATAAAGTGCAGTTATGGACGTGCGTGTACTTGGTTTGCACATGTCCCCCCCCCCCCCATAAGAAATAAATAATAATAATAATAATAATAATAATAATAATAATAATAATAATAATAATAATAACGTGCAGTTAAGGACTGACGCGTGTGTCCCTTTGTGCAGCAGTGTGGGGTAGTGGTTAGGGCTCTGGACTCTTGACCAGAGGGTCGTGGGTTCAATCCCAGGTGGGAGACACTGTTGCTGTACTCTTGAGCAAGGTACTTTACCTAGATTGTAAACTGAAAACTGTTAATATACTGGTCCAACATAGGGCCATAAAGGGTTAAACTTTTTCAACAGATAAAATCCTATGATATTATAAATTTATTACAAGAAATTCTGTGTTCCTTCAATAGTAAAGCCACTCCTGCTATAATGCCAGATTGCATTTGTCCCTTGAATGCCCTTCATAACACTGTATTTAAATTGATACATCATTATTTTTTCAGCAGCTACTAAACAGAATCCCGTGTGCTGCCATGGACAGTGTGAAGATGGAATCTGTCCAGATTAAAGAGGAGTTCCCTGAACTTGAACTTGTCCCCATTAGAGTGGAGTTCTCTGGGCTGGCTTCCCTCCCCATTAAACAGGAGCTCTGTGAGATGCAATGTGACAGCAGTCAGCCAGAGGTCTCTGAGATTAAAGCTGAGCACAATGAATTGGAGATCCCCCAGACAGAAGAACCCCTTCCTGTTAAACAAGAAGAGGTGCTGGAAACTGTCCGTATTAAACAGGAGCCCCCTGAAGTAGAGTTTGACCACATGGAACCAGGGAAGGAAGAATCTGAGGACTTCAAACCAAACATCCCTGAGCTGGAGCCTGTACGCCTGCGGGAGTGTAGCGTGGTGCTGGAGAGAATCTGCGTGAGAGAGCAAGGCGCTGGAGAGGAAGGCTCTCCCAACAGCACGCAAGGAGGTGGAAAGGAAGACGGGCGATCACATTCAGAATGCAGTCTAGCAGGTGAGTGACTCCCAGTAGCTGTGACATTGTCATTCTAGATTGTGTGAAATCCACAGCGTGGTTGAGAGGGAGGGAGCATAATATTGGTTAGATTACTTTAAAACCTGTCCAATCCTGCATCGCTTGGGACTGGAAAGTGGTGCCGGATTAGAGAGTTGCTATAAAACATTGAATACTGACCTAAAGGTAAAATGACAAAATTATTTGAACACTAAACAACTGTATTACTGTACATACACAGTGTAATAAACACAATAATGCTTCAGCAAACTCTTCACCTGTTATTATCACAAGCCTGTTTAACCCATTCCCATAGAAAGACCTTCACGTGCTCGTACTGTACCTGCATGAGGATTCAGGTGCTTTCTGCTGCATTCAGGGTTTCTCACTGTTAGCTCTTTTGAGTTAGTGGCATACATGATGTTACAATTTACTAATAATCTGAAGGTATCTGGTTTTAAAACTTCATCATTATTTCAATGAAGTATTAGAAATTTAAGGGATGCCTCCCGTGTGTACGATTTATTGATTTAAAGGCATCAAAATATGGAAATTGCACGTTTCTTTTCAAGAGTATGTCAACATCATTTTAAAAGGTTTACAAAACTTGAAAATGTCGCTGAATTTGTCGCACAAGGTTGTTTTAAAGAAATCTGTTTTTGTCTGCTTCCGTTTTGCAGCCAAAACTTTTACAGAACATTGCTACGTTTTTAAAAGATGGTTTCAAAAGTGACTTGAGTTTCAATGTTTGAATGCCTTTTGACCTTTGACGCATCATAAATACTTCCAAGGTTAGCTCAAAGATATTCTATTTAATAGAATAGAAGTAAATAGAATATCTATGGTTAGCTGTACCTGAGAGAATGCAGTGAAAATGAGCGCCATATTTAGCTGAAAACGAGATATTCACAGCTCAGTTGTTGGAACATTTTATTTAGATATAAATTAATGTTTGGTCTTAGAATACAACTCGCAGAATGGGTTTAACATTAAGTCAGATTCCGGTTAAATTCCTAGTTAGACAGTAAGGTGATAAAGATCTTTTATCTTTGCTAGGACAAGGCTCCAAGACAATCTGAAATAGTTGTTGGCCTCTCCTTTGATGTCCAGTTCTAACAAGGAAGGCATTTGCCATTTAGGATGGATCATTTTTTTGTGTTAGAGGTACCAACACCTCACCTCCAATTGTTAAACATATTTAGAGACTGGAGGGTTATAAAACGAGCTACTTCAAAGAGAAACTGGATTAAACCAGATGCTTGGAAGCTAGGGTTAGGACAATGGACAATTAACCAAGTGATAAGAGATTTGTGTCTTTGTCTGATTGGTTTAAAGAAAAATCATGATGTCACTGAAAGACTGCATTTAAACTGAGAATACTGAAATGTTCTTTGTATTGCTCTGATCCGTGCTGTTGTCACCATGCAACCCTTAAGAATTCTGGTTGTAACTTTGCAACTCAGAACTTTTATCTTCAATAAACTACACTTATCTGGACTCGAAAGCAAGAAGCCTTTGACTTCTTTTTCGCTGCTTCTTTATTGCTGATTCACAACAGAACAGACATCTGTCTGTTCTGTATTGGGACATGATTCCCTGCATGTATTATAATAAACCTATTATTAATTGAAGAAAAGGACTTTGTAAATTTTCTTAAGAAACATCGAACTCACTTTCTAAATCAACATCAACAGTAATAAGCTTTTTTTTTTTGTATTTGCTTGACAGGTAGCCTTATGCACGGCAGCTTAGAAGTAACCAGTTATTAAAGAAGCTAAGAAACCAGCAATACAGCTGTTTTGTTTCTCTTATTTTTTTGTTTCTGTTTGCACTTTTGTAAAATGAAACAGTTTGTGCAGTTGTTGTGGGTTTATCAGGGGCAATAGACCTGAAACATTACAAGAGAACTTCTAAGTCAGATTTTGATCCCAGGGCTCGGTTTCACCAACATCAGTCTTTACTGACTTTGCTTTCACACATAAAGGCTTTGTTTAACTTTGCATTTTTAAACTGATGTAACCCAGAGCAAACCCCACAGCTAAAATGCACATACTTTAATCCACTTCACCACCTAGCCACATGCCCTAAGCCTACAAGCAGCCCCTCTTACTTTCTTTCCTGTTCATATTTTCCAGGTTCCAGTCCAGCAGCTAAAGCGAGGGCGGGCGGTGGAGAATATCCTGACTGTGGGAAAGGTTTCACCCAGTTAGGGCATTTTAAAATACACCAGCAAATTCACACAGGAGAGAAACCGTACCACTGCTCTGACTGTGGGAAGAGTTTCAGTAGGTCAGGAGACATGAAAGCACACCAGCGAATTCACACAGGAGAGAAACCGTATTCCTGCTCTGACTGTGGGAAGAGTTTCAGGGTTCAGGAACCCTGATAACACACCAGCCAATTCACACAGGAGAGAAACCGTATTGCTGCTCTGACTGTGGGAAGAGTTTCATTCAGTCAGGACACTTGAAAAGACACCAGCGAATTCACACTGGAGAGAAACCATTTTGCTGCTCTGACTGTGGGAAGAATTTCAGTCAGTCAGGAGCCATGAAAAACACCAGCCAATTCACACTAGAAAACCATATATGCTGCTCTGACTGTGGGAAGAGTTTCAGCCACACAGAATCCCTGAAAACACACCAGCGAATTCACAAAGGAGAGAAACCGTATTGCTGCTCTGACTGTGGGAAGAGTTTCAGTCATTCAGGAGCCATGAAAACACACCAGCGAATTCACACTGGAGAGAAACCATATCACTGCTCTGACTGTGGGAAGAGTTTCAGTCACACAGAATCCCTGAAAGCACACCAGCGAATTCACACAGGAGAGAAACCGTATTGCTGCTCTGACTGTGGGAAGAGTTTCAGTCAGTCAGGACACCTGAAAAGACACCAGCGAATTCACACAGGAGAGAAACCGTATGCTGCTCTGACTGTGGGAAGAATTTCAGGCAGTCAGGAGCCATGAAAAACACCAGCTACTTCACACTAGAAAACCATATATCTGCTCTGACTGTGGGAAGAGTTTCAGTCACACAGTATCCCTGAAAACACACCAGCGAATTCACACAGGAGAGAAACCGTATTGCTGCTCTGACTGTGGGAAGAGTTTCAGTCTACAACCAGTATCCCTGAAAGCACACCAGCGAATTCATACAGGAGAGAAACCGTATTGCTGCTCTGACTGTGGAAAGAGTTTCCGTTTTAAACCCAACCTTCATACACACCAACAAATTCACACAGGAGAGAAACCGTATGGCTGCTCTGACTGTGGCAAGCACTTCCGTCAGTCAGGAACTCTGAAATCACACCAGCGAATTCACACCAGAGACAAGCCCATGTTCATTCAGAACGAAACCTTAACCTTGCATTATGAGTTCCTGTGTAATTTACTGTTTTGTGTATCGCTCTAAGAGCTTGAATTTTAAATGGTCAAAATGCTCTTCAACAACTTGCACTCTGATTGTTTCAGAAAGTGGGTGGAGACGTGGACCCGTCACAAGAGGCTTCTCTGCTGTCAGTTTAACTCAGGCTGTCAATGCAGTCAGTGCCTGGGAGCGGGAATATGCAGAAAGGAAACTATTCTGCACCTCATCTGATGGACGAGTCAGGAGAAATTGATAACTCAGTGTGGGGAATGAGTTTCAGGGTTTAGCATTTAAACTGCATAGACTTGAAAATAAATACATTGATGGGAACGAGTATCCCGACCCGGTATGTAGCATCCCAGAGACAAGACTGCACCGTCCTTACTGGACAACCGTCTGGAGGGTTTTCTTGTACATTTTTTCACTTTTCTAGAACAAATTAATTAAATCAATGATTGAAAATTTTGCAATGTGCATTGTCCATGTTTTTGTTTTAGCCTACTTTTTTGGAAACTGCATCATATAATACAAGTGTAGCAAGCATGTGCACGGGTCATAGGTACAGAAACTCAGACAGGTTTTATCCCGACTCTTTCTTGCTCTTTTGCAGTGTTGGACCATAAGAGTAGTTAAAGGGCTCCACTGTGGTGTGATTGTGTGGCACCTGCAGATGCACAAGGGAGTGGAGAAATGTGTAACATTGTAGAGCTGAACAGGAATAGGCCCCGGTAGCCATGGTGACTTGAGGTGAAATGGCGTGGTCACCATAGTAACACCAATATGTATTGGGGGAGAATGCCTCTCCTGAATTCCTGAGCTTTGGAGGCCCTGAATAAACAAGATTGGGTTGCACCTGGACTCCAAGGTGAGAGGTTGATGATGAATAATCCTTTGTGCTAGGGTTAGGTTTTCAGTAAGAAGAGAGAGCTACGGGTAACAGCCTTACGAGAGCTCTTCCCAATATTCAACAGGAACATCCCATAGTTTGATCAACATTGTAAGAAACTTAAATAAATCAAAAGGACATAAAGAGAAACTCTACCAACTGGGTTGCAATCGAAGAAAGGAAAAGTCAATGAATGTTGAACCAATAATGAATGAACTTATTCAGCCTCCTGCCACTGGTCAAATTTACAGCAAGAGTTTTCCTATCTACTGAGCGAGACTGGGTTGTGTGACCAGCAATACAAGCAAATCCTACAGGAAATCAGCCTCTGAAGCTGGAACGTTGAACCACAAACGACAACTTCATTCTAACCTGCATCGACTGCAAGACAAAGATTGAGTATCCCAGCTCAGCTAAAGAGTGCAGAGATTGACAGAATCTATATGTGGGAATGTAATACATGTAGAATTGAGTATCCCAGCTCAGCTAAAGAGTGCAGAGATTGACAGAATCTATATGTGGGAATGTAATACATGTAGAATTGAGTATCCCAGCTCAGCTAAAGAGTGCAGAGATTGACAGAATCTATATGTGGGAATGTAATACATGTAGAATTGAGTATCCCAGCTCAGCTAAAGAGTGCAGAGATTGACAGAATCTATATGTGGGAATGTAATACATGTAGAATTGAGTATCCCAGCTCAGCTAAAGAGTGCAGAGATTGACAGAATCTATATGTGGGAATGTAATACATGTAGAATTGAGTATCCCAGCTCAGCTAAAGAGTGCAGAGATTGACAGAATCTATATGTGGGAATGTAATACATGTAGAATTGAGTATCCCAGCTCAGCTAAAGAGTGCAGAGATTGACAGAATCTATATGTGGGAATGTAATACATGTAGAATTGAGTATCCCAGCTCAGCTAAAGAGTGCAGAGATTGACAGAATCTATATGTGGGAATGTAATACATGTAGAATTGAGTATCCCAGCTCAGCTAAAGAGTGCAGAGATTGACAGAATCTATATGTGGGAATGTAATACATGTAGAATTGCAGAACGATGAAGAGTTATAAAGTATAACTGGGTGTGGCTGTAAGTCGCTGGACAAGAGAAACGGGTCAGTGTAATATCTGATGGAACAATCTGACAATATGAGACGTGTAAATATTTGAAGCGATCTGGTTAATTGTGTAACAGGTGCTTGAACGAATACAGGATGGATAATAACACATGTAATGGTGTTCAGTTTAAGGGTCGTGGGTTCTAACTGAAGGATGTATAATTAAACAACACATTGCTAAAGAATGAATTACGATTTTGTAATATCCTATTAGAATTTACTGAGATTATATTTCTTTCCTGACTCATACTGTATATTGAAACAATTCTACTTGCATATGTTATTCATGCTATTTTGCTTATTGATACAAGAACATTATTATTATTATTATTATTATTATTATTATTATTATTAGAATGACAAATATAGATGATTGATCGAATGGTTGCTTTTACTTATCATTGATATTTTCCATTGAAGCTGAAACAGTACCTAAATATTATCCATTGCTAAACTTCACGTTGTGATTATTGTGATACACGTGTTCTTTCTTCCTTTGTACCGTATCACTGAGCTCACGTTGATGAAATGGATCATCTATAGAACAGTGTCGTGGTGTTATTGTTCCACTGGGTTTCATTTTCTGGATCTTGAGCTTTACATGCATCAGCTGGTTATTCTTGATTGAATATTGTAAATGTACTCAATTATCCCTACAGCAGTATTTACACTCAGTGACAAATAACAAATGAAAATGTATCTTAGCTACGACTAGTCATGGATGAATCTACCATTACAGAGCACAGGATAATATACAATGCAGTGTGGTAATGGAATCAGCATGGGGGTCTGTAGATTACAGAGCACAGGATAATATACAATGCAGTGTGGTAATGGAATCAGCATGGGGGTCTGTAGATTACAGAGCACAGGATAATATACAATGCAGTGTGGTAATGGAATCAGCATGGGGGTCTGTAGATTACAGAGCACAGGATAATATACAATGCAGTGTGGTAATGGAATCAGCATGGGGGTCTGTAGATTACAGAGCACAGGATAATATACAATGCAGTGTGGTAATGGAATCAGCATGGGGGTCTGTAGATTACAGAGCACAGGATAATATACAATGCAGTGTGGTAATGGAATCAGCATGGGGGTCTGTAGATTACAGAGCACAGGATAATATACAATGCAGTGTGGTAATGGAATCAGCATGGGGGTCTGTAGATTACAGAGCACAGGATAATATACAATGCAGTGTGGTAATGGAATCAGCATGGGGGTCTGTAGATTACAGAGCACAGGATAATATACAATGCAGTGTGGTAATGGAATCAGCATGGGGGTCTGTAGATTACAGAGCACAGGATAATATACAATGCAGTGTGGTAATGGGTATAAAGATGGGGCGGGGTATAGATTGTGTAAGGGATTTATTTACCATTCGTACACATAAATACATACCGATGCAACACATGCTTTCAACACAAACATTCTGCAACATCCTCATTATGAGGAGTCTATGCCACGCTTACTACTAGTTCTGCATTCGGTATTGCTTATTGTAAATTACTCCTTATAATACAAATTCATTTAACGCA
>CM060278.1:2647588-2747284 GCA_030684275.1 Acipenser oxyrinchus oxyrinchus | reverse complement strand
CCTCGATACACGGGCTGCGATATGATATGTACCTTGATATGATATGTACCTCGATACATGCACTGCGATCCGACATGTACCTCGATACATGGGCTGCGATCCGACATGTACCTCGATACGATATGTACCTCGATACATGGGCTGCGATATGATATGTACCTCGATACATGGGCTGCGATATGATATGTACCTCGATACATGGGCTGCGATATGATATGTACCTCGATACATGGGCCGCGATATGATATGTACCTCGATACGATATGTACCACGATACACGGGCTGTGATACGATATGTACCTCGATACATGGGCTGCGATATGATATGTACCTCAATACGATATGTACCTCGATACATGGGCTGTGATACGATATGTACCTCGATACGATATGTACCTCGATACATGGGCTGCGATACGATATGTACCTCGATACATGGGCTGTGATATGATATGTACCTCGATACGATATGTATCTCGATACATGGGCTGCGATATGATATGTACCTCGATACACGAGCTGTGATACGATATGTACCTCTATACATGGGCTGCGATATGGTATGTACCTCGATACATGGGTTGCGATACGATATGTACCTCGATACGATATGTACCTCGATACACGGGCTGCGATATGATATGTACCTCGATACATGCGCTGCGATCCGACATGTACCTCGATACATGGGCTGCGATATGATATGTACCTCGATACATGGGCTGCGATACGATATGTACCTCGATATCGATATGTACCTCGATACACGAGCTTTGATAATGATATGTACCTCGATACATGGGCTGCGATATGATATGTACCTCGATATGATATGTACCTCGATACATGGGCTGCTATCCGACATGTACCTCGATACGATATGTACCTCGATACATGGGCTGCGATATGATATGCACCTCGATACATGGGTTGTGATATGATATGTACCTCGATACATTTGCTGCGATGTGATATGTACCTTGATACATGGGCTGCGATATGATATTTACCTCGATACATGGGCTGCGATGTGATATGTAACTTGATACATGGGCTGCGATACTATATGTACCTTGGTACATAGGCTGCGATATGATATGTACCTCGATACGATATATACCTCAATACATGGGCTGCGATCCGATATGTACCTCGATACATGGGCTGTGATACGATATGTACCTCGATACGATATGTACCTCAATACATGCTGCGATCCGACATGTACCTCGATACATGGGCTGCGATATGATATGTACCTCGATACATGGGCTGCGATACGATATGTACCTCGATACGATATGTACCTCGATGCACGGGCTGCGATATGATATGTACCTCGATACATGGGCTGCGATATGATATGTACCTTGATACATGGGCTGCGATATGATATGTACCTTGATACATGGGCTGTGATATGATTTCCATTACATGAGAGTAGATGTTAAAATTTCATGTTGATTTGAACTTGGCTCTCGCCAAGATAAGCACCAACTAAGACGTAGCTTCATAGTAAACTAATGTGATCCATATGTGTCTCCATCCATTTGCGCTTCCTTCCATATGATGATGTAGATATCCTTCTGTCTGGTGTTGATGGCTGAAGTGTAATGCTGGCTCCAGGGATCAGCTTATTTTGCCTCCTTAGCGCATCAGCACACACAACGGCTGCGATGCTGGCTCGGGATCAACCATAGTGCGGTCTCCCCAGCGCATCAGCATGACAACCGCCTGGATTGAGCTAAGTAGGGTACATCTCTGGGGTCTTCAAGTGGGCACCTTCCATCCTCGGTGTTTCGTCGACTAGCCCACGACACATCAAGAGGGCTCAACGGTGATTCTGGCGTCCCAGCATCACCCTCCGCCCCCACTCAACTCAGCCCAGCTTACTTACCTGTATATCAGCCTTTCTTTCTTTCTTTTGTGCTTGAGATCCCCAGCCAGAATCTTTCCGTCTCAACCACAGCCAGTTGCTGCTCCTCTCTGCTGCTTCAGATAAGTTCTTCACTGTGCGACGCAACTCTTGGCCATTGAATCCGACATCTCTGAGAAACCGGGTTGTAGAGTGTGCCACAAATCCTCGACATCCCACTTCCACTGGGTAAACCCAGACTCTCCATCCTCGCTGTTCCGCTTCAGTGGCTAGTTGAGCATACCGCAGTTTCTTCCTCTCATACACCTCATCTACAGCATCCTCCCATGGCACTGTTAACTCCACCAGGTGAACAAGGCATGCTGATCCAGACCACAAGACAATATCTGGTCGAAGGTTTGTGGTGGCAATCTCAGGTGGAAAATAAGCCGTTGACCAACATCTGCCAGCATTTTCCAGTCTCTAGCAGCTTCCAGTTGTCCTGGGCAGGATTGGTTTTAACACCTTTTCTTGGTGGTTGCTCTCCTGGGCGGAGGAATGTTGTCTTTGTGTGTAATGTTTTGATGGAACAGGTGGTAACTTATTGGTCATGTTACGCTTGTCTTCCAATGGCCTCACGATATGTACCTCGATACACGGGCTGTGATACGATATGTACCTCGATACATGGGCTGCGATATGATATGTACCTTGATGCATGGGCTGCGATATGATATGTACCTCGATACATGGGCTGCGATATGATATGTACCTTGATACATGGGCTGTGATATGATATGTACCTCGATACGATATGCACCTCGATACACGGGCTGTGATAATGATATGTACCTCGATACATGGGCTGCGATACGATATGTACCTTGATACACGGGCTGTGATACGATATGTGCCTCTATACACGGGCTGTGATACGATATGTACCTTGATACTATATGTACCTATTGTATCGCAGCATGGGCTGCGATATCGATATGTACCTCGATAACGATATGTACCCGATACATGGGCTGCGATATGATATGTACCTCGATACATGGGCTGCGATACGATATGTACCTCGATACGATATGTACCTCGATACACGAGCTGTGATAATGATATGTACCTCAATACATGGGCTGCGATATGATATGTACCGACACGATATGTACTTCCGATACATGGGCTGCGATACGATATGTACCTCGATAAATGGGCTGCAATACGATATGTACCTCGATACATGGGCTGCGATACGATATGTACCTCGATACGATATGCACCTTGATACACGAGCTGTGATACGATATGTACCTCGATACGATATGTACCTCGATACATGGGCTGCGATATGATATGTACCTCAATACGATATGTACTTCGATACATGGGCTGCGATACGATATGTACCTCGATAAATGGGCTGCAATACGATATGTACCTCGATACATGGGCTGCGATACGATATGTACCTCGACACGATATGCACCTTGATACACGGGCTGCGATACGATATGTACCTTGATACATGGGCTGCGATACGATATGTACATCGATACACGGGCTGCAATACGATATGTACCTCGATACACAAGCTGTGATACGATATGTACCTCGATACATGGGCTGCGATACGATATGTACCTCGATAAATGGGCTGCGATACGATATGTACCTCGATACACGAGCTGTGATACGATATGTACCTCGATACGACACGATCACGATACAACTAATAAAGCACAAAAGTTGCTTATCAGTATAATCCAGTAATGCTAACTGCAAGAACTGTGATCATGAATAATTCTAATGTTAATGAAACCTTGATTATTAAATCTTATTAACTGTGTCCTGAAACAAGTGTAAATAACCAGTTTTACAACTCAGAGCAAACATGCTACTATCCTTCAATAAAGAAATAGCTCTATAACAAACAATGTGTTCAGTGAACGATGTTGCATTAGCACTGTGTTTACTTAATGAGCTGCATTGCATCTGTACTGGTATGAATGATTCCTTATCGATTGAACCGAACCTAGAGAGTCTGGATCGATATAGCGTCCATACCAGTGAATCGTTACACCAAGTGTTTGTTCAGCTTTTCTTTCAAGAGATCGCCGCTGTGTGGACGATTAGACATGTATTTGCTGTTCAACAACTGCACAATTCAGAATGGAGCCGGCTGGACATGGTGGTGTATACACAACATCTTGCTTTGTACAGTAATCCGTCACATATCCACCCTAACCGTTTATCTTCCATGATCAACCTCTTCAGCAGCATTCATTTATTATTGAACAGAGAAGATTAATTCAGAGATTGTAGATCCTCCTAAAGTTTTCATACACTGTGTTGTATGTGCTCCGTGCGCTGTCCATTGCTTGTCATGTCAAGTGAGCTGTTCAGTGTGTTTTATATGTAAATAAATCCTGTTTGCCTGCGGGGCGTTTCAACTTCAACCTCTATCTCGATCTCTTGTCTGTCACAAGCATTAATACCCTGTATTTTCTAAACAAGTGATTTAGGGGAGCTCTGTCACGAATTCTGCGTGTTCAGATTCCTTTACGTACTCTTTTGAATTGCTCAGCACACACGCCTGTCTCAGGGGAGACGTTAGGAGGACAGAGATGTTATTACTCCTAGTGGGATATAATTCGTGCTCTGGACCCGCAGTATATCCAGATGACTAATATAATACTCAAGAAATTGACAGACTCATGTATTTATAAAGTTTTTTACGAATCAGAGTATGATCAGTACTCGTTCGGTTTATTAAAGGTTAGATATTGGATAGCGCAGCTACAGGCTACGTCGTATCCCCAGCTGACAGATACACTGGGCAGTCCAGCGTCTTAACAGATATCACCGTTAACACTTTAATACATGTATATACATGTAATCAAGGCCGACAAGCTGGCCAAGAACACGTCACCTAAAGTACCCAATGGTCTATTTCAGCACATTCAACAAAACACTCTTCTAACTCTAAAACATAGCGTAAGTCTCTTATAGCAATACATGCAATACATGTGAGGTAAAATAATAATTGATTAATGCTTACCCTTTAATATCGTAAAGGATATGACTGTCTCCACCAGGCAAATTAAACTGAGTTTAATCAGCTCCACTGTATTTTGGTTTGCAGAAGATGGACCACCTTACCCTGTCTCGGATGAGTGTGGTACTCCATTGTAATTACTTAGGAGTTATATAGGTTTTTCGTCTCATTGGAATATATGGGACACCTCAATTAAATCCAGTCATTAATCTGTTGAGACAGCTCCTATCCCTTTTACAAATAATTACAGCTCCAATCCCTTTACAACTAACTTATCAGAATTAATAAGTGTCATGAACTCAATAAATTCAAGACTTCATATTTGTCTAACTCCAAACTTTATGATCTCACTCCTTGCTTTCCTCCGAGCCCCTCCTTTATCTAAAAGTTAAGTGAACCAAGGTTCCCAGGATCTTGGTTTACTATATAATATAAAAACACTACTGTTTATATGTGATTGCAAAACACTAATTTTTATATGTGTTAAATATAAGAGATGTTCTTAATATGTGACATCATCTTCTAATTGATTATATTTTGCTAAATTAAAGGTATGTGTTTCTTTTAACCTCATGTTGTTTCATCATTTTGTTAATGAGTCAGTTTTAATTCCATATACCATTGTCTAACAGAGTATTTGACAAAAGATTGTCTCATACAATATTCAAGTCAATTAGTTTCACTAAGTTTGAGTGGTAATAGTTTTCATTACAATTTTTCTTTTATCACTTAAAAGATACACTAATCAGGCTCTGACCTGTAATTGACTCTTGAGTGTATGCTATTGCCAATAATTTCCACAGTCTCTTGTTTTCTCCAAAGCCAGAGTCTGTGCAAACACTTTTTAGATCTATGACCCATCAATGTCTGTTAAGCCGTAATTTTTGCATGTTATTTCAAGATATATTCTTGGCTGTGCTAGGCCACTAACTCCATAAACCTTAAATTCCAAATCTGTAAGATTTGCAACTTTTACTGGCGTGGAATGCAAGAAGACCCTCTCCTCCTTTTACAAGCCATCTGATAAGGAGAGAGGCTCCCCTTGCAATGCAGCAGTTTCACAGGACCCCATTATAATGACTTCATCTACCATCATTAGACAACAGTATAGTGGATTAATAACAAGGTACATTATAGTATATTATTACAGACTTAACACAAAAACATAACACAACACCTTTTATATCCTATAATTCAGTGGATATCATAATGTCTAGAAGTCTTATTGTTCAATAGAAGAAGAAAGAAACTGTACCACCTTCCCATTTAATTAAATCGAATACTGCTCCAAGTTTTAATGTTCTTATCAATACAGTAAAGTCATGAACAAGCAATAATACTTGTCAGTTTTAAATAATATGTTTTCTTATTATAGCAAATACTTAAAACATATTATTAATCTTATGAAATCAAATAATTATTTTTAGTTTCAAATATCATGCTGTCTAAAAAAGGGGTTGATCATTTATTTTATTAATTTATAATGCCTTTGTGTCTAATTTCTAGTTTTTTACTAATATGAACTATAGACAGTGTAAATTATCACTGAACCTTTTTAACTATGAATGTGGCATTTCAAAATAAACTTTTAATTAATTTACTTCAGTTTAACAGTTGCTCCTAGAATTTATAATATCACGTGATTTCTTTGGTGAATCCCTCTTAAGATTTAAATCCAAATACAGGCCAGTATAAATGCATTCAACTTTTATATATTTTATAATGACTGAACTAGGCTTGACCCTGTCCTTTGTTCATACAAAAATCCATTAGCCAAAAACAGGTTTTTTCCCTACGACCTTGGCTGTTAGGTTAATTTATAGGTTGTAAAGAATCTCTTTCTTATCTTGTCTTCAGAAACATAAATTTGTATGTGTGATTAAGTTCACTTTTTAGCCGGAATGGTGCTTTTTATCAAGCGTCATGCTTTCTGAAGATAAGATATACAAGCGGCAAATCGTTCAATATATATATATATTTTAGAAATTCTCCAATTGCTAAGTGTTTGATTAGAAACAGATGTAGACTGACCTATTTCATGGAGCAAGAGAGCCATCTACTGGTGGTACAAGCCTCTACTACTTCATTCTTATTTTAAAGTACATTCCATATTTGAAATTGCCTAGTCCATATCCAGCATATCCCCACGTTCCCAGCAGGATTCAGCTTCTGTACCAGGTTCAGCTCTGGTCGGCTCCGCGAACACGATCACTGGTCCCTTTATCCAGAGTTTAGCATCACAGGTGTGAGACGCCATCTTCCTCACTTCGTACCTACAAGATACTTGGACACGTTTAGCTGGGACACCTTCTGCACATTCTAATTTACCTAGATGTGCCCATTTCACTAAGTGACCTCCTTCACAATTCATGCATTCAATCCTCTTAATACCTTTTGGATCTACATTTAAATGAGAGAAAGAAATTCCTGTAGAATCATTGCATTCAAACAAAATTCTACAGTGTTTAGCCAAATGACTGCAGGCCGGACAAAGTTTAGGCCCAGTCACTGATGACTTGCTTTGGCACATATTACATGCACACCTAACAAGAGGATTATGTTTTAATTTATGTGTCAGGGTTAATTCTGCACCCTGTACAATAGTTCTGGATCTGTACACATTATGGCTATACATTTCCTTCTGTTCGCACAGAGGGAGGCCAAAACTCACTGTTATTCATATTTTCTGGTATCCAATTATTGTTCTGCCTTACATCATCTGTTGGCAGACACAATACAACTGAATCTGAATCAATTGATGAACCATGAGCCTTAGCTACTGAGATCCTCCATGCAAAAGGAGTCAATGTCTTACTGACCAGCCTAGCTGATTCAGCGTCACTTGCGACAGCTCCCTAATAAAATCAGAATCTCAACACAATCATTGTGTGAATACAGTAATTGTTACAGCTGTGTATAATGGTATTTACTCTGGTCCCACCGCAGTCAGATACGCGATGGATTACTGGAATTGTATTTGTATTTGTTTTACAGACTAGTTGTAAATACAGAAATGAAGAATCACATGAGCCAATGCTGTAGTCAGATATACATTGATTTTAGGCAGAAGGGACAGATTCCAGAATAGCCAGGGTCTGGATTGTAGAGGGGATCACCTCATTCATTTCAATAGGGATTTGATCGGGACCCCAAAATCATACTGAATTAGAATGCTGGTTTGTAGAGGGGCTGGATTAGACAGGGCTCTACAGCTATGGACAAAAGCTTTGCATCTCCTAGAATTGTAGGTTTGATGCATAATAAAAAATATATTAACATAATTTAGACCTTTTATTGTCATGTAATCAAAGAAACTACTAAATTAAATTGCAAATGTCTACCGAAGCCAGAATAGTATCACAGTATTTCCTTTTAGATTTCGAAATGTCACATTATATAGTGTTTATTTATTTATTTTAATTGTCTCAGTCCTAAAATTCTAGGTGTTGCTAAACTTTTGGCCGTAGTGTAGATTGCTGATGCATTTACAGCCTGTGTAATTGTATAAAATAAACTGCTTGTGTTTCTGTCAGTATACTGGAGTCCTGTAACCCACTGTGTTGGGATTCAATTATAGCAATGATAAATAGAGAGAACTGAATTAACAAAACACATAAACCCTGCATGTGTAATGTAATGCTATGGCATGGGGCTGCACATTTCTAATGCACCGTGATGTATATCTGTACAACAATAAACAAGATGATTCCAAACAGAGAGAGGGAGGGAGCCGTTCCAGTCTCCAAGCACATCATTGACAGCTGATGAGGATTACACTGCAGTTCTGTGTATGCATCTGTACAGACCCCAAGATTAGAAAAACTCAATGCCATCATGAGAAAGATATCATTGTAATCTAATGCTGAGGAGAAAGATATATTGTAGGGTTTGTCAGGGGAAATAGACCTGAAACATTACAGGAGAACTTCAAAGTCAGATTTTGATCCCAGGGCTCGGTTTCACCAGCATCAGTCTTTACTGACTTTGCTTTCACACAGAAAGGCTTTAAGTTTAACTTTGCATTTTTAAACTGGTGTAACCCAGAGCAAACCCCACAGCTAAAATCCACATACTTTAATCCACTTCACCACCCAGCCACATGCCCTAAGCCTACAAGCAGTCCCTCTTACTTTCTTTCCTGTTCATATTTTCCAGGTTCCAGTCCAGCAGCTAAAGTGAGGGCGGCGCTGGAGAATATCCTGACTGTGGGAAAGGTTTCACCCAGTTAGGAAACCTGAAAACAAACCAGCGAATTCACACAGGAGAGAAACCATTTCACTGCTCTGACTGTGGAAAGAGTTTCAGAGTTTCAGGAAAACTGAAAACACACCAGCGAATTCATACAGGAGAGAAACCATATCACTGCTCTGACTGTGGGAAGAGTTTCAGAGTTTCAGGAAAACTGAAAACACACCAGCGTAATTCATACAGGAGAGAAACCGTATTGCTGCTCTGACTGTGGGAAGAGTTTCAGGCATGCAGACTCCCTGAAAAACACCAGCGAATGCATACAGGAGAGAAACCGTATCGCTGCTCTGACTGTGGGAAGAGTTTCAGTCAGTTAAGTAACCTGAAAACACACCAGCTAACTCACACAGGAGAGAAACTGTATCACTGCTCTGACTGTGGGAAGAGTTTTGGTCGGTTAAATAACCTGAAAACACACCAGCTAACTCACACAGGAGAGAAACCGTATCGCTGCTCTGACTGTGGGAAGAGTTTCAATGTGTTACAAAACCTTCAAACACACCAGCGAATTCACACTGGAGATAAAACGTATCGCTGCTCTGACTGTGGGAAGAGTTTCAACAAGTTAGGACATCTTCAAACACACCAGTGAATTCACACTGGAGACAAACCCTAAGGACCATGTTCATTCAGAAAGAAATATTACCTTACATCAGCGCTCCAGAGAAGGTTTTGGGTCTGGGAGTAACTTTCCCTTTAACACTGAGAGTAAAATGTATTTTCAGTGGGTAAAATGCAACATTACCTTGAAGTCCTGAGTAATGTCGATAAATACTGTACAATCTTTGATGCTAATGGGCAGGCATTAAAAAGAGCCTTCCATTTTAACTGCAATGTTTCTTTGAACGACGGTACAACCACAGCTCTACAAGGTTCTTTATCGGCTCAGCGCATTTTTTTCCCCAGGTATCACACTGACTCTGCAAATCAATTACGTTATATTTTAACATTAACCTCTTTTTATTTTTTATTATTAGTTTATTTAGCAGACGCTTTATCCAAGACGACTTACAGAGACTAGGGTGTGTGAACTATGCATCAGCTGCAGAGTCACTTACAATTACGTCTCACCGAAAGACGGCGACAAGGAGTTTAAGTGACTTGTTCAGGGTCACACAATGAGTCAGTGGCTGAGGTGGGATTTGAACCGGGGACCTCCTAGTTACAAGGCCTTTTCTTTAACCACTGGACCACGCAGCCGCCACTGGACCACACAGCCTCCACTGGACCACACAGCCTCCACTGGACCACAGAGCCTCCTCTTCTGCGCCATGGATGTACCTGGCACGTCATAAAAATGCTTTCCCTGTGCTACGGATAGGAGTGTTGTGATATGACGATACAGATAATCGCGATATACATTCTAATGAATATTCTATCGTCAATAGTTTTATATATCGCAGTAATTTTATATTTATGATTTCACACACTGAAAAAGACGCATCAACTATACAGAATGCAAAAAACTACAATAGCAACATCCAATAGATAGCGATAATGAACCTTCCACTGGGTTTTATACAGCCACAAAAATCAACAAGAGCAGCACACAACAAATATGGAAGATAGCGAGAACGATAGAAAGTAACTTTCCTCCTAAAAACAGATATAATCAGTTATCTGGGATCATTCTGGGTTTAAAAAGACGATGGTCAGGTTATTGAAGAGGGAGGGCCACTTTGTAAATTGTCGAGCTGTTCTTTCAAAGAGCAGCAACACGACGAACATGTTCACACATTTAGATCACCACCAAGCTCTTCATAAAGAAGCAACATCGGTAAGGAACACAGTGTTTATTAAAAAGTAAAACCATTTGCGTGTATAATAATAATCTTAATGCATTTAAGTATTCCGTTTATGATTAAAACCAAAATGATATATTTTTAGCTACATAGCTTAAGGAAGAACAAACATTTGAACACTATTTAAAACACACAAGGATGTAGTGAGTGTGGTGTGACTCAAACAGGAATGTCAATATATTTGGGTGCTCCCTAAACTCTCAGAGCACGCTATATCCTTGCGGCTGTTTTCTAATTATTTATTTCCAACTAAATATTAGCGTTTTCAAACATGAATTTAATTCACGTTTATCATTTTGTTGATGTACAGGTCAGCAGTAAAGTCATAAACCCCTTGGGTTCTGACTGTAAGGAGAGGCTCACCACAGATGGTCTGTATTGACATTTTTTCTATGTATTCATTTTCATATGCTCAATTACTGGTACTGGACTAAAACTAGGCTGACGTAACCAGCTCTGTTTAGAAATGCGATTAACCCATTAATAGTGTAGCTATTGGATTTGGGAATAAGACATTTATCATCCTTAAAATCAGATTAACAATTATGAGAAACACCCAAACTAATCTGGTAAAAACAATACAAAAGCCCTTTTTAAAAAAACAAATACGGACGAATCTTGATTAAAATGGCACTTTAGTTTATCTACTGTAATTGATACCTATGTTTCATAGATGTTTAAAAATGGTTCTGAGTTTTGTATTTAAAATACTGAGTGTTTTGTAAATCTCTGTTGTATTTAGCACCATATTTGGTGCTTAATACAATATTTGTAAAACATATTTTAGGTTAATAAATAGTTAACATTTTTTGTAGTTCTTTGTAAAATATCGTCCTGTATCGCAATTATCGTGATAATTCAGGACACTCAGGACAATTCAAAACTAACAGTGGAACAAAAGCTGTCAGAGTCACAGGTCCAAATATAAGGAAAAATAAGTGACTTTTACTATGTACAGTGGTGTTACTTCAAATTGCAGAAGGATTATGGGTAACACACCATTGACATGCAAGGCCATGTTACCCATTTCTAAAATCCTGAAGTGTTTCCCAGGCAGGCAGGCACACAGCGTATCAGAAACAGCTCCACACGGCTTCCCAGGCAGGCAGGCACACAGCATCTCAGAAACAGCTCCACAGGGCTTCCCAGGCAGGCAGGCACACACAGTGTCTCAGAAACAGCTCCACAGGGCTTCCCAGGCAGGCAGGCACACACAGCGTCTCAGAAACAGCTCCACAGGGCTTCCCAGGCAGGCAGGCACACACAGCGTCTCAGAAACAGCTCCACAGGGCTTCCCAGGCAGGCAGGCACACACAGCGTCTCAGAAACAGCTCCACAGGGCTTCCCAGGCAGGCAGGCACACACAGCATCTCAGAAACAGCTCCACTGCTGATTCAGTGATTTGTTTGATTTGTCTGGAGCTTGTGAAGGTGTGGATCATGTGCACTCCACGTGTAGCCTTCTCTCCCCTGGCACAGGAAGTCTGCCCTGACTAGTGGAAAGGCTGCCGCTTCTGTACACCTTAGCTCCGCCCCCTACCCGATTACCTGGGATTTGAACCAGGTGTACATTATTCCTCTCCACCAGCCTCCTAGCAAGCCGGCTCCTATGGAATATTAACTCAGGAGTTGCCAAAGCCTGCTGGATGGACATGTTCCTCCAGTTCCCTCTGCTGGTGGGAGTTGAGCTTTTCAGTGCAGGGATTTCCTGTCACATATCCTCCTCCCCTGAATGGAGCCGGCGCACTCAGCGAAGCCTGCTCCCCTCCCAGGAAAACAAATCGGCATTACCGCTGTCCTTTCCTAGGCGGTGCTCTATGCAGCATGCGTAGGGTTCAAAGCCAAATACCACTGAGTGACCCCGGTGTTCGCTTCCTTCATGTTGTTAACCATTTCAAGGGAGCGTGGTCTGTGACCAGGGTGAGCTGCCTGCCTAGGAGGTAGTACCTCAGCTTTTCCACGGCCCACTTGACAGCGAGACACTCCTTTTCAATCACAGAGTATCTCGCCTGTCTTGGGGAGAGTTTGCGACTGAGGTACAGTATGGGGTGCTCTTCGTTTCCTTTCTGACAGGACAGCTCCCAGCCTGACTTCTGAAGCATCTGTAAGATAAAATCCTGCTAAAAGTCAGGGCAGATTAATAGAGGTGACTGCACCAACCACCAGTAGTACCCGGAACTGACCTAACCTGTTTCTTGGTGGTTGGAACTGGAGCATTTATTAGGGCTTATACTTTGTCAGTCAGAGGCCTAATCCTTCCATTCCCTAAAATAGAACCCAAATACCGAACTTCCGTTGCCCTATTAGCACTTGCCTGGATTTGCAGTTAATCCCGCCTGTCTTAAAGATCTTAGAACAGCAGTCAGCCCTCGCATGACTTTCCCAGTCAAGGGTCCATCAATCTGGGGCTCCGTGCAATCCAAAAGGCTTTGTCACAGAGCTGGTTAAAACCCTGGAGGCTGGCAAGTTTTTGAGAATTTCTAAAGTAAATACTGGTGTTCAGGTAGGCTTCTTGTGAAATGTCGATGCTGCAAATACCTACTGACTGTGACTACAGTGCTGAGGTGTGGAAGGTGGCGGACATGGAAGCCAGTCGATATTATATTAGGGACATTAAAATGGCTCAAGTGAGCAGACTGAGATAAGCACAGGACCTTTCATCATTGTCCTGCAGAAGATTTAGAGTTTGGATTGAGAGTGAAAATTTCCAAAAGAGACGGGCATCTCCAAGACACAAAGATTGTAATTGTGATAGGTGCCAGAAGAGACAGGGCCAAACCAAGAAGAGAGTTTCAGCCTGTTCCCTCAGAAGAGACAGGACCAAACTAAGAAGAGAGTTTGCACAGCCTGTTCCCCTCAGAAGAGACAGGGCCAAACTAAGAAGAGAGTTTGCACAGCCTGTTCCCCTCAGAAGAGACAGGGCCAAACTAAGAAGAGAGTTTGCACAGCCTGTTCCCCTCAGAAGAGACAGGGCCAAACTAAGAAGAGAGTTTGCACAGCCTGTTCCCCTCAGAAGAGACAGGGCCAAACTAAGAAGAGAGTTTGCACAGCCTGTTCCCCTCAGAAGAGACAGGGCCAAACTAAGAAGAGAGTTTGCACAGCCTGTTCCCCTCAGAAGAGACAGGGCCAAACTAAGAAGAGAGTTTGCACAGCCTGTTCCCTCAGTGGTGTCATGCTTATGCCAAGGTTAGCTCAGGAGAACACATGCATAACTCTGATGGAAAATAAATAATAAAGGCAGCTTGTCTGAGGTGTAACACCAAGTAGAGTGGGAAGCCGTGGATGGCATGGAATGTCTGAAGTGCAAGGAGCATTCCGAGGGTTACAGTACATTACAGGTGCCAACCAGGGAGAGATCACCACACCTGTGATGCAAAATACTGGATGCCTGGGACAAGGTGTGACGATCACCATGGAGAAGAAGGGATCTGAAGCAAGGGGAATAGAAAAAGATGGAGCCCTCTTGACCTGAAGAAAAGAGCTTGCTTGCCTGCAAAGAAATAAACATTTTCACATTTTCACATTTTTCACTTTCTAAGAGCAACCACACACTGAACATTCTTTACTTAAATACAACCTATACTTTCCAGTTACCAGTATCTTTTCTTTGAAAAATGAGCCACTGTTGTTTTCAAATAACAACACCTCAGATTTTTATAGATTAGGAAAGGATGGGTGATCTCCAACTGATAGTTTTCTAACAAAAGAATGCCATTCTGCTTTTACAAACGATTGTGTGTGTCTGAAACTTTTATTCATTTTTATTAACTAAGCAAGTGCAGGAACCAGACAGGTGTCTGACTGCTAATATTAAGCTTGCAAAATGATTGTGTATAAATAATAATAATAATAATAATAATAATAATAATAATAATAATAATAATAATTAATAGTGTTGTATGAACTAGCATGCCATCTGAACTTCCTGCCCTGTACTTTTCAGCCAGCAGTCTCTAGGGTCTCTGCTGGCTGAAAATAACAAACTCAAAACTAACACCTCAAGCGCCCGGTAATTTCCAAACTAACCATCTTTTCTGAAAATAAGTTTATACCCAGTGATAGCCACCTAGAATATGCATTTTCATCAGCCAAAAGCCAAGATCTAGCAATATGCTTCTGAAGAAATATCCTGGAGTATATTTTAGTGGAGGTGTTGAGACAGGATCCAGGCAGGATGTTTAACTAAGATGCTAGTGTTGTGTATTATTTTAGCTGAATTGTTGAATAAGCCTATAATTGATATATAATCAAATCCATGCATTATAATTGGAACCTGTTGTAAGATTTGTTTAACCATTTGAGTGAGCTTGATAGTTATCAAACACATTGTAACCACATGAGCGGGAGGCTGTGCTGATGTCATATAGGATGGGTGGAAAGCTGAAAAACTGAACATTAAAGGCTAGTCAAAATATAACAAATTGATCTCAACCTCCGATCTTGACTTGAGCTCGTGAGCATTTGAACCCGGCCTTTGCAGTTGAATCCTGATTCGAGACTGTGATAAACCATCACTTACTTGACATCACCTGCCTGCTCTGAATTAATTACACCTCACAGAAGAGGTAAGCATGAATTCATTGCCTGAAAGATAGTGGTTTCAAATATGAGTGGGATTAGCATATGCATGTGTAGTGTGGTTTAGATAGATTATATGCCTGACTAATGCAGTAACTGTTTAGCTATTTTTCTTTCGAGTCTCTCTTTATGCAAAGCTTGTCTAAATAAATTAAATATCATTTTCAAATAGTACAACATACTGTCAGAAGCGATGCAGTATTATTGCAGTATTGTTCTTAATTAAGCATAGCTTCTCCGAAGGAGGCTGTTATCCTGAAACAAGTGTGGTGTCTGGTTTTAGTTTCTCATGAAGTTTATTGGGTTTGATGTGTTCATTTCCCTCTGGCCTAGAGCATGAGTATACAACCTTTAAACCACTAGAGCATGAGTATACAATCTTTAAACCACTAGAGCATGAGTATACAACCTTTAAACCACTAGAGCATGAGTATACAACCTTTAAACCACTAGAGCATGAGTATACAACCTTTAAACCACTAGAGCATGAGTATACAACCTTTAAACCACTAGAGCATGAGTATACAACCTTTAAACCACTAGAGCATGAGTATACAACCTTTAAACCACTAGAGCATGAGTATACAACCTTTAAACCACTAGAGCATGAGTATACAACCTTTAAACCACTAGAGCATGAGTATACAACCTTTAAACCACTAGAGCATGAGTATACAACCTTTAAACCACTAGTGCATGAGTATACAACCTTTAAACCACTAGTGCATGAGTATACAATCTTTAAACCACTAGTGCATGAGTATACAATCTTTAAACCACTAGAGCATGAGTATACAACCTTTAAACCACTAGTGCATGAGTATACAACCTTTAAACCACTAGTGCATGAGTATACAATCTTTAAACCACTAGAGCATGAGTATACAACCTTTAAACCACTAGTGCATGAGTATACAATCTTTAAACCACTAGAGCATGAGTATACAACCTTTAAACCACTAGAGCATGAGTATACAATCTTTAAACCACTAGTGCATGAGTATACAATCTTTAAACCACTAGAGCATGAGTATACAATCTTTAAACCACTAGGAGTGCTGCTCCCTCCTGAGCTTTACCAACATGACAACATCATGAGAACCTGGAGCAGTCCATCCGGAGCTGGAAAAGCTGTTTTAGGCTGTGATGACGGAGTCAATACCCCTTGATGAGGTCCAGATTAGAGATATACCGAGCCTTCCCGAGCTTGTCTAAGAGCTCGTCCACCCGAGGCTAATGGAAAAATAATAGAAAAACAAATTCAATGACACATCCCATTGGGACGGGTAAGGTATTTATAAACTCCACTTGTGACTGAGGGACCGGGAGAGAGACTGAGACAGAGCCGGGAGGGAGGGGCAGAGGCAGCAGCATACTGCTCTTCAGTGAGCGGGCGAGGAGCGGCGAGGAGGGAGGGAGCGGCAGCAGCGATACTGCCCTTCAGTGAGCGAGGGAGGGAGCGAGGGAGCGAGGGGAGGGAGGGAGGGAGGTCGAGCGAGCGAGGGAGCTGGTGAGGGAGCGAGCGGGCGAGGGAGCGGGCGAGGGAGCGAGGGACAGCAACTGGAATGCACTGGAGTTGATGACATCTATTATTATTATTATTATTATTATTATTATTATTATTATTATTATTATTATTATTATTATTATTATCAGTAGTAGTAGTGCAATTAAAGAACCCCTATGCAGTAATTCATGCACTATTGCATTCATTTGGGATAGTTCTGGAGAACACTGCCCTTCTTATGAGCCTCATCACCAGTGCAGATTAAAGCTGTCTCCACCTTGCACAGCAAACACCAATGACTGAGACTTTGAAGTGCAAAGAAATAAAGCAGACAATGTATTTAACACATGCCATTTCCACCCATCCAGGTCAAATATAATGTCACTATTACCAAGCATAACCTTTCGGTTTCTTACAGTGCAGCTTACTTTTTTATTCTTGATTGTCCTGATTGCTTGGCTACATAGGTATTGATGGCTTAGAATCTGAAAAGGCCCCAAAATTAAATACTGAAAAAAAGATACCTACCATTCTGCTCCTGTGAAAGTGGCAGTTATATCACAGTAATGATAAAACTGGACACATTCCTGCATATCTGTTGTACTTGAAGGCAGCTTTTGGCAAAATAATATTCATGTAAAATATAATGAAGTCTTAATATCTTCTTAGTGCACTTCTTCTCTGCATGAAACTGCCAAAACAGCATGCTCAAGTCTTCCATCATTGCCCTTTTCTTTCACAGCTTTCATTTCTGGAGCTGACAATCCATCGTACTTGCACCACATCCCACAGGCTCCACTCCAAAAGGAGCCATAAAGATGACTTCCATTGCATGAAGTGCATGCAAGTGTGGTGTACGTTTAAAATAAAAATCAATATTTTGCTCAACATGAACAAATAGATCATGTGTTACGTAAAATGGAAATAAAGGTAAATGATTGAGGTGTTGAAAGATTTTTTTTGTCTGAAACACATCAGTTAAAGACTAACATAAATGGAACACTTTTTTCATGTTAATTGTCCAAACAGAACATACTGAGTGAGTTAATGATCCTTTGTTAAAAACCCTTTATGCCAAATCAATGCATAGTTCTTTACAAATGTAATGTTAAAACTCAAATGGGCTTGTGTGATAAAGCTATATAGTAGTTATATATGGGCAGCAGTGTGGAGTAGTGGTTAGGCTCTGGGCTCTGGACTCTTGACTGGAGGGTCGTGGGTTCAATCCCGGGTGGGGACACTGCTGCTGTACCCTTGAGCAAGGTACTTTACCTAGATTGCGCAAGTAAAAACCCAACTGTATAAATGGGTAATTGTATGTAAAAATAATGTGTAAAAAATAATGTAATTGTATGTAAAAATAATGTGATATCTTGTAACAATTGTAAGTTGCCCTGGATAAGGGTCTGCTAAGAAATAATAATAATAATAGCTACTTCTGTACTTCCTACATCCACAGACTGTGGGAGATGATTGGGGTTAAGTCCTCTGTCTTGGCTGAGAAATGAATCACTAAGGATCAGTAGAGGTGGGGAGTCTTGAACAAATTTCCGAGCTTCACACACCCGTATTGCACTGCATACATTCCACACCTTCCTATTCAAATTCATTGAACAGCATTAGCATCAGTCCATAGCCAGTAATCACATAGTTACACTGTATATTATTCTGCACCCATATTACAGTAATACAATACTATTATATTACTATTACAAATGATTTCTTATTATATAGACTTCAAAATATGAAGGTAACAAAACTAGCTGTTTATTGTGCACCACAGGCAGGAGAGACCATTCTGTCCTGCAGAGTCACTGTACTGTTCCATTCTGTCCTGCAGTGTCACTGTACTGTACCATTCTGTCCTGCAGAGTCACTGTACTGTACCATTCTGTCCTGCAGAGTCACTGTACTGTACCATTCTGTCCTGCAGGTACCATTCTGTCCTGCAGAGTCACTGTACTGTACCATTCTGTCACTGCAGTGTCACTGTACTGTACCATTCTGTCCTGCAGGTCACTGTACTGTACCATTCTGTCCTGCAGAGTCACTGTACTGTACCATTCTGTCCTGCAGAGTCACTGTACTGTACCATTCTGTCCTGCAGAGTCACTGTACTGTACCATTCTGTACTGTACCATTCTGTCCTGCAGAGTCACTGTACTGTACCATTCTGTCCTGCAGAGTCACTGTACTGTACCATTCTGTCCTGCAGAGTCACTGTACTGTACCATTCTGTCCTGCAGAGTCACTGTACTGTACCATTCTGTCCTGCAGAGTCACTGTACTGTACCATTCTGTCCTGCAGAATCACTGTACTGTACCATTCTGTCCTGCAGAATCACTGTACTGTACCATTCTGTCCTGCAGAATCACTGTACTGTACCATTCTGTCCTGCAGAATCACTGTACTGTACCATTCTGTCCTGCAGAATCACTGTACTGTACCATTCTGTCTCTACAAATAAGATAAAACAGATACTATTATTACCACAAAGTCAATACAGTAAGCTTTGAATTAATATGACTAATATCTTAAATTGTGGTTGTGGTTCTAACTTCATGTGAACATTGCCCTGTCTACTGTCAAAAGAAGCATGCACTGTTTATAAATCATGTTGCTCACATACAACTGGACACCATGAAACTACTTAGGAATGTTATTACAGTATATATAAAATGGCATTTCTTATAACATCTGTCTTTACATATACTGTATATCAGCTGCTAGTTTTAATGCTCAGGGTATGGATTTGTAGGACCTGTGATTTCCAACATATACCCCGCTCTTAACAGATATTTAAAAGATGCTTTCAGCAAACCGCTTGAAATGCAAATATCTGGAAACCAGTGTCATTTTACCCCAGTTATGTTTTATGGACATGTTCGCTTTGAGCAAGTTGTTCTGGCCACTGTTTCTTGTGTCACAGCAAAGTGTTCCACAAACCTCTCTGCCTCACTCTCCTATAAATCCCAGTGTGCATCAGCTAGATCAGACCTGCAATATGCCTGAATGCTCCACAATGCTCTGCCCACTTGCCACTGGCTGGCATCAGAAAGGATGGCAATGTCCAGAAGAAGCTGCAGACCTCTGTGTCGTGGGTGAGGTTCTCAAACCAAGCTTTGCTGTTTGGTGCACAAAGAAGGAAATACAGAAACATCAGTAGGGTGTCAAATGGACAGGTATTGAACATGTGGACAAGTCCTTGGGGTAGGTGGACTTGCCCTCCCCAGTGCAGTGGCTGTTCAGTGTAATGTTCTATATATATCTTTCTTTGGTTCAGGCTTCTTGGTGTCACGCTTTCTCAGGTATTGCCCCATACTTCTCTTTTCTCTTTGAAGAAGTATGATCTATGGATGGATCTCATTTGTATTGATGCATTGGTGGATCCAGTTTTATGCTGGTTAATTGGTATCATGCTTGCAGGACCAAACCTGTCCACAGCAATGCTATTGACATGCATGTTGTTATTAGGTATTTGAGTGCTGTGGGGCTGTGGAATTCATTGGTTTCCCTGTAACTCCATCAACCAGTTCAGATAGTACTTGTTCCTTTAGTTTAGAAATGCTTTGCAAAGACTCACTTGCTCGGTTTAATATTCAAGGCTTCATTGTCATTCATCATCATCATCATCAGGAAATGAATCATATTCCAAATGGATAACTTGGGATTCAATGCTAATGTCCAGTTTGGACTGTGCCTGGCTGTATTGTGGATTCAATGCTAATGTCCAGTTTGGACTGTGCCTGGCTGTATTGTGAATTCAATGCTAATGTCCAGTTTGGACTGTGCCTGGCTGTATTGTGGATTCAATGCTAATGTCCAGTTTGGACTGTGCCTGGCTGTATTGTGGATTCAATGCTAATGTCCAGTTTGGACTGTGCCTGGCTGTATTGTGGATTCAATGTTAATGTCCAGTTTGGACTGTGCCTGGCTGTATTGTGGATGACATGCAGTGGTTGCACAAAGAAGAAGGATGCTCAAGAGGAGAAATATTGAATTAAGTTCCTCCAGAGTTGATGCAGTAATCATAAGGCCAATCACATCCATGAAATATTTGCATGCTCTTTTATCCTTCACTATCTTATGAAGATGTCCAGAAATGTTATGTAGCAGGTGTGCAGAGTATCTGTGAATACCTGTCTTCTCTCCCCATTCACTCTCCTTGTGCAGCACTGTCAAGGGCAGTGGAGATGTGCTCTTGGTTAAATGACATCGCAGTGGCGTGAATGAAAGCCCAGATGTAATGATCCTCGACACGCGGAGGTGATTTGGCCCATGTCGAGTTTGGTACAGATCTCTGTTCATACAGCAGCAGTGTTGTGGCTGTTGCTGATCAGCTACTGGTAGTGGTGGCTCACCACCTTCTTGTCCTTTGAGCAGGATAGAATAATAGAACACTTTTTGTTCTTGTTCTGGAATCTTGGCTATAACTGTACCAGTAGCATCACAAAACGGTGTAACTGGTCAGTAGTAATTGTAATGAATGGGCTAACAGTGTAAATGTGTTAGTGGATCTAATTGTGTAGGGGGAAGGCTGTTTAGCATGTGTGCAGGGGTTGCATTGTGTGTGTGTGTGTGTGTGTGTGTGTGTGTGTGTGTGCGTTTGTGTGTGTGTGTGCAAGAGAGGGTTTTGCAGCATGTTTGGCGCGGGAAGAACGTGGGGATATGTCCCCTGACGCCAGGGGGAGACCCGAGGGTATATGGGGGGCACATGGGAGTTGCCCACATCGTTGGGGGAATATGAGGGTGTGTGTGATTAAAATAATTGAGAATAGAAATTAAATAAATTACAACCTTGTATATTTTTTTTCAACTCCCAGTTCCCTTCCCTTCTGTTTTATTTATTTTTTGTACAAATAAACAGAGATTATTGCTTTTTTAATCTGTCTCTGTCTATTTCCATCCAAACCGGACAGAAAACTCAACATTATTATTTGTTTATTACACTTTGCAAGTTTGTAAATGGAGGAAGGAATTAACTGAAGTATATATCTGTGTATACATTTGATTATACTGTTATGCTGTGCTTTGGAATAAAATTACTTTGACAGCTTCTTAAGAGTTGAATATAAGGGTTGTATCCACTGTCTCTCAATGCAGGGGTTAGGATGTGTTGCAATGGAGCTACACTGACTCATGCTGGAGGCTCATTGCACCATTATTAAAATCTGGATGCAGTGTTCAGTGTAATAAGAGATAACAGAAGACTGTTGCTAGACTGTTGTAGTATGACGGTGATGATGATGATGATGATGATGATGATGATGATGATGATGATGATCTGTGCAGTAAAGGGTTATCTGGAGGTGTTTTGTGCAACCGGTCCCTGGTTTTCAGGAATTGTGACTGATGACATTTAGAATGAATTAAAAACACACAAAACAAATGCACTGACTGGCTTCTGTAATATCACAAAAAATACAACACAAAACAGACAAATATAAAAAGCATCATTACATTTAGATTTGAATACAACACAAAACAGACACATATAAAAAGCATCATTACATTTAGATTTGAATACAACACAAAACAGCCACATATAAAAAGCATCATTACATTTAGATTTGAATACAACACAAAACAGACACATATAAACCACTGGCTTCAGTGCTCCCTCCAGTCCAGTCCAGGGCAGGCTTGAGGCACAGAGACTGAACTGCTCCATCCCACTAAGAAAAATCAAGAGTGCTCCCTCCTAACAAGGATACAGATTTACGGTATATGCTCACACAGCTGCTTCACCGCGGAATACAAACATGTCATGTGACCGAGGCAGCTCATAAAAGCTTCAGTGACGTAATAAAAGGGTGCCTGCTGCAGACATGGCGTCGTTTCAAAGAGAATAACAACAACAAACGTCTGAAGTTAAAAAACGACCGAGCCCGCAGAGTTGTATTTAATATATTTAAATGTTGTTGGGCACCCGTTGACAAGGCGTGGACGATAAAAAAAGTAAGCTACATTTAGTTTCTCATTTAAGTTGTATTGTTTGCGACGCGCTTGTGGTAACAAGGCAATGCTCATTCAAATCCTTTCCAGCACTGGCATGTGTGATATTCTCGCTATGGGTGACCAGATTTCTAAAGCTCAAAACCGGGACACATTGTTAAATAATTCATAAGACTACTTTGACCATTTAAATATTCCCTATTTGATAGTTATTTTAAATATCCATCCGCTCACTTTTTAGTATTATCTTCCTTTTGTTTTAAGCAGCTAGTAATGTCAGTGCGTTGTTGATGTGGTTTAAGCTGCTGAACTCGGATGCTTGCAACCTCTCGCTGCTCTCCCAGTGTCTGGGCTAAATCCCGACTGAACTGAACAGCTACTGTACGAAACTACACGGAATTGCAGATTCATATTGAATATAAACTACATGAAAACGCATTGCGCGCTGAGAAATAAGCACGTCTGTCTGTGTTAATCACTTTATAAAACAATGTTCTTGATTACCCTTTACTTTTAAAAATGTTATTTTATTTTCCAGGCAGGTGCCATAAACTAAATGATATAGACGCGGTTGTTTTACGTTATTTTGACAAAGTATTTTGTGTCGCGCTACAGAAGTGGCTGAAAACCGGTGTAGGTGCAGAATTTGGTACTGGTACCAAAACTTGACGTGTGGTCCGTAAAAAAATGATTCACTGTCAATGTTGTGATTGACTACTGCACAATCGCTACGAACAAGACAAACTGTAGTTTACCCACAAAACCCTACATGTTTACAATGTTAGATAACACAAGCTGTTGCTCATCAGTTAAAGTCACATACATTTGCTAAACTGTGAAAAAAATGTATTAAAAATATCTTTAAGTCCAAACTCAGTACATCGTACCTGTTAAGACAGGCATTAACTTGTTTTCTGAGCTTAATCATTTTTATGAGACACACCCTGAGCAATGAGCACAGCAGCTGGGACATGCACATTTCAACTGCAGTTCATTTGCCATGTATACTTTTTAAAGTTCACTTACAAACGTATTGTCAATAAAATGCATAGTATTTTTACATTTATAATACTTTTCATTGTACTGTAATTTAAATTTGATTTGAGTGTTAATGTAACTTCAATAAAACACACAGTATGCATTTGGCTTTAGATTCCTGATCAAAATAATTACTGATGAGCAGGGATGGGTTAGACCCTGATAATTACTGATGAGCAGGGATGGGTTAGACCCCTGATAATTACTGATGAGCAGGGATGGGTTAGACCCTGATAATTACTGACGAGCAGGGATGGGTTAGACGGTTAGACCCTGATAATTACTGATGAGCAGGGATGGGTTAGACCCCTGATAATTACTGATGAGCAGGGATGGGTTAGACCCCTGATAATTACTGATGAGCAGGGATGGGTTAGACCCCTGATAATTACTGATGAGCAGGGATGGGTTAGACCCCTGATAATTACTGATGAGCAGGGATGGGTTAGACCCCTGATAATTACTGATGAGCAGGGATGGGTTAGACCCCTGATAATTACTGATGAGCAGGGATGGGTTAGACCCCTGATAATTACTGATGAGCAGGGATGGGTTAGACCCCTGATAATTACTGATGAGCAGGGATGGGTTAGACCCCTGATAATCACTGATGAGCAGGGATGGGTTAGACCCCTGATAATCACTGATGAGCAGGGATGGGTTAGACCCCTGATAATCACTGATGAGCAGGGATGGGTTAGACCCCTGATAATTACTGATGAGCAGGGATGGGTTCGACCCCTGATAATTACTGAGGAGCAGGGATGGGTTAGACCCCTGATAATCACTGATGAGCAGGGATGGGTTAGACCCCTGATAATCACTGATGAAACACTTTTTTTTTTTTTTGCTGGTCCCTTGAAATTCATATTAATGAGAGTTGACTGTATATATAATATATACAAAAGTAACTAACAGAACTGAAACAAATATATTAGAACAGTGTGCACAAAATAAATCTACCATGACTAATATAGCAGCGTTTCCATTACCTGGTAAACCTGTCAGACGGGTTCAAAAGCTAGTTGACTGGCAGAGACTGAAGCCGCCCGTCAGTTTGACTGACAGCAATAGGTCTGTGACGGGCCTCTAGACCCGCCCTTTAAAGGCACAGCCAATCGAATGAGTGCGTGATTGGGCAGTTCCAGGCTTGGTAACAAAGCAAGTCTGCGATGGAGGGAGGATTTGTTTATTTCCTTTTCATGCATGATTCTGATTGGCTGCCTCGTGTGTTCGTCGACATGAAAGCACAATGCAACATCTATTCTAGATCTGCCAGTCTGGTCTTATGGAAGCCTCCTATCTCCTATCTGTTCAGTACAAATAGAATATGTATATAGAATGTGTCCCTTAGTTGCCCTGCAATGGACTGGCGTCCCGTCCAGGGTGTAGCCCCGTCTTGTGCACTGTGTCTGCCCGGTTAGGCTCGGGCTCACCGCGACCCTCTATAGCAGTGGTACTCAACTCTGGCCCTCGAGATCCAATCCAGGTTTTTACTCCAAGCATGTTCCAATGTAGTTAATTGAAGCTGTTAAGAAGCAATTAAATAATTTAAGACCTGCTTGGAATAAAGACCATGGCTGGATTAGATCTTGAGGGCCACTGCTCTATAGGATTAAGTGGTTACAGATAATGGATGGAAGGACCATATAGAATGGTTAAATAAATTGAGTAAACTTTTTCAACAGATAAAATAAACTTCCTATTGCAAGAAATTCTGTGTTCCTTCAATAGTAAAGCCACACCTGCTATTAAGGCCAGATTGCGTTTGTCCCTTGAATGCTCTTCATAACACTGTATTTAAATCAATCAATGATTTTCTTTTTTTGACAGCTATTAAACAGAATCCTGTGTGCTGTCATGGACAGTGTGAAGATGGAATCTGTCCAGATTAAAGAGGAGTTCCCTGAACTTGAACCTGTCCCCATTAGAGTGGAGTTCTCTGGGCTGGCTTCCCTCCCCATTAAACAGGAGCTCTGTGAGATGCAATGTGACAGCAGTCAGCCAGAGGTCTCTGAGATTAAAGCTGAGCACAATGAATTGGAGATCCCCCAGACAGAAGAACCCCTTCCTGTGAAACAAGAAGAGGTGCTGGAAACTGTCCGTATTAAACAGGAGCCCCTGAAGTAGAGTTTGACCACATGGAACCAGGGAAGGAAGAATCCGAGGACTTCAAACCAAACACCCCTGAGCTGGAGCCTGTACGCCTGCGGGAGTGTAGCGTGGTGCTGGAGAGAATCTGCGTGAGAGAGCAAGGCGCTGGAGAGGAAGGCTCTCCCAACAGCATGCAAGGAGGTGGAAAGGAAGACGGACGGTCACATTCAGAATGCAGTCTGGCAGGTGAGTGACTCCCAGTAGCTGTGACATTGTCATTCTAGATTGCGTGAAATCCACAGTGTGGTTGAGAGGGAGGGAGCATATTGGTTAGATTGCTTTAAATCCTGTCCAATCAGAATACTGATCTAAAATGACTAAACTATTTGAACACTTAAAAATCAACTGTATTACTATACATACACAGTGTAATAAACACAGTAATGCTTCAGCAAGCTCTTCACCTGTTATTATCACAAGCCTGTTTAACCCATTCCCATAGAAAGTCCTTCACGTGCTCGTACTGTACCTGCATGAGGATTCAGGTGCTTTCTGCTGCATTCAGGGTTTCTCACTGTTAGCTCTTTTGAGTTGGTGTTTGTTCAGCTTTTCTTTCAAGAGATCGCTCGCTGTGTGGACGATTAGACATGTATTTGCTGTTCAACAACTGCACAATTCAGAATGGCTCCGGCTGGACATGGTAGTGTATACACAACATCAGGCAGAAGGGACAGATTCCAGAATAGCCAGGCTCTGGATTGTAGAGGGGATCACACCATTCATTTCAATAGGGATTTGTTCGGGACCCCAAAATCATACCGAATTAGAATGCTGGTTTGTAGAGGGGCTGGATTAGACAGGGCTCTACAGCTATGGACACAAGCTTTGCATCTCCTAGAATTGTAGGATTAAGGCATAAAAAAAATAAAATACATTAACATAATGTAGACCTTTTATTTAGCATCATGTAATCAAAAAAACTGCTAAATTATATAGTCTACCGGAATAGTAGCACAGTATTCCATGTTCGATTTGGAAATGTTACATTGTAATATATAAGGAACAAAAAATAAAAAAACAAAAAGGAATAACAGTAATTGTAATAATAACAAGAACAATATCCATAAAATAAATAAAACAGGAAAATAATGCTAAATAGTCAAACATGCCATATAGAGACAAGAGAATATCATTTTAGCTAGAATGTCTTCCAGCACTGGGCAGCTCATTCGAGGGAGCTTCCCTTACAGCACTGCGCAGCTCATTCGAGGGAGCTTCCCTTACAGCACTGGGCAGCTCATTCGAGGGAGCTTCCCTTACAGCACTGGGCAGCTCATTCGAGGGAGCTTCCCTTACAGCACTGGGCAGCTCATTCGAGGGAGCTTCCCTTACAGCACTGGGCAGCTCATTTGAGGGAGCTTCCCTTACAGCACTGGGCAGCTCATTCGAGGGAGCTTCCCTTACAGTGTTGGGCAGCTCATTCGAGAACACAGAAATGGAGCAAGAATCGAACCCTGGGGCAGCTCATTCGAGAACACAGAAATGGAGCAAGAATCGAACCCTGGGGGACCCCACATGTAACCTTTGACAATTTTGTCTCCTCCTCAATTTTAACAAACTGAAACCTGTTAGAGAGAGAGACTACTGGAACCAAGACAGGACAGGACCTGACAGTCCTATCATATTTTCAATTAAAACAGAGTGATCAATGATGTCAAAAGCTGCACATAAATCCAGTAAAACAGGAACCGAAGGCCACGTCAGAGGACCACAACACATCACTTACCCCTCGAATTAGTGCCGTCTCAGTGCTGTGATACCACCTGAAACCAAACTGAAATTTCTCAGCAGTGTTCTGTGCAGCAAGAAATCTGTTAAGTTGCTCCGCCCCCACTCTCTCTAACACCTTGGATAAGAAAGGAGGATTGGATACAGGCCTGTAGTTATTAAGCACATTGGGATCGAGGGGGGGCTTCTTGAGCAAAGGTTTTATTACTGCTGTCTTGAAAGAATTAGGAACAGTACCTGATGAAAGAGAGCTGTTAACAATATTTAAAATGGAAGTATTTATTTTTGGATATTCTTTTCAAAGTGTAGTAGAAATGGGATCTAATGTACATGTTGTGGGTTTTATGGTTTTTTTCTTTAATTTGGAATCGCCAATTGTTTTATTTTTATTTATTTATTTATTTATTTTTACCCCGTTTTCTCTCCAATTTGAAATGCCCAATTTCAAGCCTGCTCACCGCTGCAACTCCTGCGCTGACTCGGGAGAGACGAAAACGAGCACACGCGTCCTCCGAAACGTGTCATCAGCCGTCTGCTTCTTTTCACTCTGCAGACCCGCCATGCAGCTACCTCAGAGCTACAGCATCGGAGGAGCACGCAGCTCTGGGCCGCTTGCAGGCAGATTTTGTTAATTTTGTTGTGGACTGAAAGATAAATCTTGGGCTATTCTTAGAATAATAGACCGATCTAGCTAGAGACAAGGCAGCCTGTACTTTGAATGATTATCTTTCCAAGTTAGATAATGTACCTGAAGTCCTGTAGCTCTCATCTGCATTCTAGTTTGCCACTCATACGTTTGTGTGTACGTGTTGTTTCACTGAACCAAGGAGAGAATCTTTTTGTAGACAGGTCCTTCAGTTTATAGGGTGCAATAGTATCCAAGCTGTTTGTTAGAGTAGCATTATAGTTATCTACCAACTCTCTGACCACTACAGAGTGAGCACAGTCTAAAACAGACAAACTTCAAGGATCTTTTTTAGAAGTTTATAAATTTATAGATTTAGTTTTAATACTGCGCGTTGGCTGTTTCATAGAGTCGGGAAATAACATTTCAAAGACAATCGCATAGGTGACTGAAATCGTTAGATCATTGATGGACAGATTCTGAATAATTAGACCACAAGAGATAACCAAGTCTAATGTATGGCCATGAATATGAGTAGGACCAGTAACATGTTGAATGAAACCCAAGGACTCAAGCAATGCCAGAAAATCTCTACCAAGAGGGTCTCTAGAGACATCAACACGTACATTAAAATCACCTAAAAGGAACATCCTATCATGTTGAACAATAATCATTGGGATTCAATTATAGAAATAAGAAATCTTTTTTTCTAAACAAAACACATAGGGCAGGATGTTCAAAAGGCTGTAAATGTTAACTCCAGTGTTAATCAAGAAATTCGGTATGTAGTATTGATTTTGGCATTTTCACGTGGTTGTTATGTCTCTTTCATTATTAAATAATTGTGCTAATGTGATTTCTGGAATTATGTTAATATCTTAATGAGCAGGGCTTCTTGAGACTATTTCTTTTGATTGTGTGGGAATTTAAAAGCAAATCCGTGTTGTCATAATTTATCAGGAGTTAATTTGCACTTGGAAAAGGAGGGTTTTAATTAACAAAAGAGAATATAACTCACCTTGAAACAAAATTTAACAGACTGCAGCTGTGACATGATACAGAGAGAGAGTGTACAGGACCAGGGTTAATTTCTTACAGACTACCTAGATAATTCAATATGTGTAGTTATGAAAATATTTTAGTCTTTTCTATACCTGTGGTTATGAATGAAATTTATTCACTTGTTTTAATCATGTGTAACCTTACTGAACGTGTGTTGTATTGCTATAATGATATACTGTTATTTGCCCCCAGTGTAATGTTACAACTCTACCAAGAAATTATCAGTACAACTGTATCTGAACTCTGCGTACGTACATCACATGACAGCTGACCTCTACTGTAGATTGTATTTGAATTATACAAATAGAAACCTAAGAGTAAATAATGAGATCTTGATATAGAAAACAGCATATTAGATATTACAATAAAGTTTCCTAAGGGGATTGTGGATTTGCTTGGCTTTTAACACCTGTGTCTAATCTGCACAAGAACACAGAACAAGTGTATGAGGACACGCAGATCCACTAGCAATGTGATCAAGATCATTCACATGGATTTTTCCTAAACGGATTTGTAATGTTGTCACATTCTTCAATCCACTTCACCACCAGCCACATGCCCTAAGCTTACAAGCAGTCCCTCTTACTTTCTTTCCTGTATTTTCCAGGTTCCAGTCCAGCAGCTAAAGTGAGGGCAGGCAGTGGAGAATATCCTGACTGTGGGAAAGGTTTCACCCAGTTACGAAATCTGAAAACACACCAGCGAATTCACACAGGAGAGAAACAGTATTGCTGCTCTGACTGTGGGATGAGTTTCAGTCATTCAGGACACCTGAAAACACACCAGCGAATTCACACTGGAGAGAAACCGTATCTCTGCACTGACTGTGGGAAGAGTTTCAGTGTGTTACAAAATCTGAAAACACACCAGCGAATTCACACTGGAGAGAAACCGTATCTCTGCACTGACTGTGGGAAGAGTTTCAGTGTGGTAGAAAATCTGAAAAGACACCAGCGAATTCACGCAGGAGATAAACCGTATCACTGCTCTGACTGTGGGAAGAGTTTCAGTCAGTCAGCACACCTGAAAATACACCAGAGAATTCACACTGGAGAGAAACCGTATCTTTGCACTGACTGTAGGAAGAGTTTCAATGTGTTACAAAATCTGAAAAGACATCAGAGAATTCACGCAGGAGATAAACCGTGTCACTGTTCTGACTGTGGGAAGAGTTTCAGTCAGTCAGCACACCTGAAAATACACCAGAGAATTCACACTGGAGAGAAACCGTATCTCTGCTCTGACTGTGGGAAGAGTTTCAGACAGTCAGAAACCCTGAGAAAACACGAACGCATGCACACTAGAGAGAAACCATTTTGCTGCTTTGACTGTGGGATGAGTTTCAGTCACACACAATCCCTGAAAGCACACCAGCGAATTCACACAGGAGACAAACCCTAGGAACCATGTTCAGGAGAAACCGATAACTCAGTGTGGGGAATGAGTTTCAGGGTGTAGCATTGTGTGAGTGTCCGCCCTATATATATTTGTGCACTGTTTTTGTATTATTGTTTGCGGCGCGGATAAAAGCGTTGCATCTTTTGTTATTGTTTTTGTATTTTTAAAAACTTTGTGAGGATGTGTGGCTGATCAGCTACTGATTATTTAACTAGCTGACAGTCATGCATCCTTACTAAACTCGTGCAGACTGTGGCCGAGGGGTAATAAGATAATTAACAGCTAGTTAACCCCTCGGCCAGAGTATAAGAACCTGCAGCTGTCCGTGCTGCGGGGTTGGGTGTACAGAGAGGAGGTACGGGGAGAAAGAGCGGAGACAGAGTTTAAAAAAATACAAAAACAATAACAAAAGACGCAACGCTTTTATCCGCACGGCAAACAATAATACAAAAACAGTGCACAAATATATATAGGGGCGGGACACTCCGCCACAAGCATTTAAACTGCATAGACTTGAAAATAAATATATTGATGGGAACGAGTATCCCGACCCCGGTATGTAGCATCCCAGAGACAAGACTGCACCATCCTTACTGGGCAACCATCTGGAGGGTTTGTAAATGTCTTGTAAATTCATCACGATTCTAAAACTAATAAATGAAAATGTCCCACAATTCACCTGGATTCTGTGGGAGAAGTTCGTAGTTGTAATTGAATGTACCGTAACATGACATTTCAATTCTTAACCCTGCAAGACTTGAGATGCTGTGATGTTAATGAAGTTTGTCTTTCCCCTTCCTCCCCCCAAAACAGCCTAAATCTACTTCAAAGAACTAGATATCAGTAACAAGATTTCAATTGGGGAATGGTTTAGATTCCCTGCTGTGCTGACCTGCCAGTCTTGTCTAAACAAACAAAGCTGATTATTATCTTTCCAATAAGAATGTCTGTCTGAAAGCCAATATACAACTTTCTTCCTATAAAGGGTTAAGAAGTGCGTCACCTGGTGGATATGAGGTGTAGTGACACTCTCCCATGAAATGACTGAAACTATGGTTCAAATATAGTTTGACGAAATGAGTCACAATTTAACTGATTAACCCTTTGCGGTCCATTTATTCAGCACGTCTCAGGCATGTCAAGTCCAATTTATTTTCACATGCGCAGTTTATTTTAGACGCGCTGTTTAAAAGTGTTTTTTTTTTCACAGTAAACAGGTTTAAAAGTCACTGCATATCAACAGGACACTCAATACTGCATCTCCAGCCCCGCCCCAACCCTTGTTCGCTGTATTTTTCACATACCTTTTCATAGTCATGCATACTGAAAAATCATCTCCTGATCACTCGTTTTATCACCAAACTCCTCAATAATTCGATCCAAGTCGTTATTTTATTCCTATATCATCTCAAAAAGCTCTGCAAATGTCTGTGATATTCTTTGAGCGCTGGATGCAGAAGCAGCTATCTTGTTTGTTTATGTCCGTGTTATCTCTGTGGTGCAGGGTCTATGTGTATTGCTCAGATCCGCCCTTTTTTTTCAGCTTCTCTCAGCTCCTATTGCTCTCACTCTGCCATTGAAAGGTTTTCTCTGCGTTTTCCAGAGAAAAAACAACTAGAGACCTGTACATGATCATTCGGACCAGAAAGGAATAATTATAATGTCGGACCTGGTCCGACATAGGACCGCAAAGGGTTAAACTGGTTAAATCATTTTAATAACTAATCTTGCTGACGCAAGTTTAAGAGTTGTTTAAGTGTGTTTTCCCAATACAATTGAAATGTTTATTGTGTTTGAATGAAGTTTAAAGTGAAACTAATTAATATTACATTATTTCCTTTAATTTATTGTATAACATGTTTAACATGCTTGTAATGGCAATTTAATCAGGAGAATGAAACTGAAATGTTTATTGTTATAGTTCTATAAAGGTTACGGTTTTAATGAATTCTCTATCCATGGGGGAGGGACACTGCTTGTGTTAATGACATGCATTACTTGTGTAAAAGTGAGGTGTCAGTCAAACTATAAGCCAATGAAAGAACTGATTTCGGTCAGGGATTAGTTTCCTGTTTTACCCGGAAGTGATTGGATCACCAAAGTAAACTCCTCTTTGGGCGCTATATTTAAAGAGAAGCAAGCATGAACTCATTCTCTTGAGATCTTTATCTTGGATCCAGACTCCTCTCACAGTGAAGTGAAGCAAGCATGAACTCATTCTCTTGGGATCTTTATCTTGGATTCAGACTCCTCTCACAGTGAAGTGAAGCAAGCTTGAACTCATTCTCTTGGGCTCTTTATCTTGGATCCAGACTCCTCTCACAGTGAAGTGAAGCAAGCATGAACTCATTCTCTTGAGATCTTTATCTTGGATCCAGACTCATCTCACAATGCAGTGAAGCAAGCATGAACTCATTCTCTTGGGCTCTTTATCTTGGATCCAGACTCATCTCACAGTGAAGTGAAGCAAGCATGAACTCATTCTCTTGAGATCTTTATCTTGGATCCAGACTCATCTCACAGTGAAGTGAAGCAAGCATGAACTCATTCTCTTGAGATCTTTATCTTGGATTCAGACTCCTCTCACAGTGAAGTGAAGCAAGCATGAACTCATTCTCTTGAGATCTTTATCTTGGATTCAGACTCATCTCACAGTGAAGTGAAGCAAGCATGAACTCATTCTCTTGAGATCTTTATCTTGGATCCAGACTCATCTCACAGTGAAGTGAAGCAAGCATGAACTCATTCTCTTGAGATCTTTATCTTGGATTCAGACTCCTCTCACAGTGAAGTGAAGCAAGCATGAACTCATTCTCTTGAGATCTTTATCTTGGATTCAGACTCATCTCACAGTGAAGTGAAGCAAGCATGAACTCATTCTCTTGAGATCTTTATCTTGGATTCAGACTCATCTCACAGTGAAGTGAAGCAAGCATGAACTCATTCTCTTGAGATCTTTATCTTGGATTCAGACTCATCTCACAGTGAAGTGAAGCAAGCATGAACTCATTCTCTTGGGCTCTTTATCTTGGATTCAGACTCATCTCACAGTGAAGTGAAGCAAGCATGAACTCGTTCTCTTGAGATCTTTATCTTGGATCCAGACTCATCTCACAGTGAAGTGAAGCAAGCATGAACTCGTTCTCTTGGGCTCTTTATCTTGGATTCAGACTCCTCTCACAGTGAAGTGACCTTAGAGCCGACGCTGGAATGGGGCTCCATTCAGCACCGTAATGCCAACATCCTCCCAAGATGTTGAATTATTATTATTATTATTATTTATTTCTTAGCAGACGCCCTTATCCAGGGTGACTTACAATTATTATAAGATATCACATAATTTTTACATGCAATTACATTATTTTTTACACATTAAATTTAATTTGAACTTCGCTTTTCAACAACGACCACATCTCCAGAATAAATATTACGTATCAAAGACTCAAGTAAGATTTTTAAGATTCAATTAAAATACTATTTGTTTGGATAAGAAATATCTACATGCAAGCCAAAAGTAAACGTTTAATACAGTGTAACACAGCGTGACACTAAGATTAAAGAGACAAACAATGCTACTTTGATGAACAATTGAAACAAAATGATGTGATATAAAAAGTACAATTTATATTTTCTTAAATGAGTCTTTATTCCAAAGACAACTCTGATAAGAGATCTGGATAAACTCACCAGGACACAGAATGCCATTTGTTAAGCTAAATCCCTGCTGTGAAGATTGGCTAGGTGTGACTTTGTTAAACAAATTCAAATCTTTATAACATTAAACACCGAGATTTTGTTTACAACTTATATCTTTAACCCTTTGCAGTCCATTTATTAAGTGCATGTCAGGTGCAATTTATTTTCACATGCGCAGTTAATTTTAGACGCGCTGTTTAAAAGTATTTTTTTTCCAGTCAAACGGGTTTAAAAGGCCCTGCATATCAACAAAGCACTCACTAGGGATCTCCAGCCCCGCCCCACCCTTTCGTTCGCTATCGCTTTCACATATGCTGAGAAATAAATAATAATAATAATAATAATAATAATAGTCGTACATACCGATCAATCATCTCCTGATTACTCGTTTTATCACCAAACTCCTCAATAATGCGATCCAAGTCATTATTTTATTACTATAACATCTCAAAAAAGCTCTGCAAATGTCCGTGATAGTCTCTGTGCGCCCATACAGTAACACCCAGCTTGTTTCCTTATGACCGCCCCTATCTGATGCCAGGGGCAAGTATGACTATTCATGAGATACGCCCTTTTTTTTTTTCGGCTTCTCTCGGCTCCTGTTGGTCTCACTCGGCCATTGAATGGTTTTCTTGGCTTTTTCCGGAGAAAAAACGACTAGAAACCCGTTTTTTTGATGATGTCGGACAGGGTCTGACATTGGACCGGATCGGAATAATTGCAATGTCGGACCAGGTCCGACATAGGACGCAAAGGGTTACACTGATAACATGACCACGTAAAGTTCTTACGAGACATTGCGTCTGAATAGTTTGCAATAAGAAATCTGGTCAAAAATGGTGTCATCCTGCCATCTAGTGAACAATGGAGATGGTCAGTTTGGAATTAAATTCCCATTGTTTTAAATGGGAAAATATGTTAACTGTTATAAAAATGATATTCTTGTGAACTCGGATTAAAATCGAATTAATTCATTAGATTGATAATTATGGTACTTATACGATTTATGTTGGTATTGCATTGTTTGAAAACACAACAGGAATATAGAAATGTGATTATTAAGTAAAAATGAACAACTTAGGAAAAGTTATTTCACAAAAGAGTATTTTTAACTGAATGCATTTTGTGTGATTTACGACCTCCTTGTCCGAATAAAGAGGGAGGTATCTTTGTAATGAACTTATGATGTAACCTTGCGTACATTAAAAACAGCCAATCATTGAAATGATAATAAGAAATATTCTTATGAGAACTCTTCTGTGATTCGATAATCTTGACCATGTCCTGCCCATTTGCAATGTTATAAAGACACTTGCAAGATGTAAAATAAGTCTCTCTCGGAAAAGCTCCACAGAAACATCTAATTGTGTACAATTGGACTGAATCATTGAAGACTCAACAAATCTCAACATTTTAACTTCAAGGAACGAAAACTAAAACACAGCTGCTGGACCACAAGAAAACAGCTTTTTAAAAAAATATATCTTAATTCAAACGATGAATAAAAATACGTTGTTGCTACTAAATCTGAAAGTATGCTAAATCCACAAAGTAAACAGAAGAATACTGAAGTTACTTAATACCAAAGTGCTTTTTAAAACGTTTCTTGTTGGCGCTGCATCATTGGGATCAAACCGCATTGAAGCACACAGGAAGAGAAAACCATTTGGTGTGTGGCTTCATTGCATTGTGGGGCATGGAGTCCTGAAGAAAAAGCAATCTTGTGTTTCAGATTGTGTTCCAAACTGAAAAGCTTTTAACCCTGATGAGAAAGCTATATAATTCTTCCTTGCGAGACTCTTTCAACTTTCTTCACATACAAGGACAATTATTAATTTCCATGGTGCATAAATCGATTATCTGATTAATTCTGTTTAAATTGAGTATGAAGTAGTATTAACCTGTGTTGAATTACATGGTAGACTATGAATGCATTGTTGAATATATTTAGAATCTTAATTACAACTGAATATATGGTTAATTTGTCTTGAACATACTTAGTATAATACTTGATTATACATTGAAAACGAATTATTACAATCTTATACAATCTACTTAATTTTTTTGTAACTTTTTAAATAAAAGAAGGTATTTACTTTCAACAAGATTTATTTGTATTGATTTTGACTGTTAAATAGCACTGATATATGATAACATTGAATTGAATCAAGGTTGAATATTGTCTAAACCTTAAATCATATGCTGAACGAATCAATCATATTTATAGCTTATTTGTAGTTTATTGTAAAATATATGTTCAGTGTAACTTTCGATTACATATCAATGTGAATGTATTTTTGATGTTAAAATAGAAGGTATTGTGGGTACACCCTAGACATTACAGTAAGGTATTGTTTATACATAATTGGGGGCTCATGTCTCGAGATAGCTTAACGATTTATGTAACAATTACTTTATCATAACTTTAATCACCACAATGAGACTTCAACTGAAGTGATGATATTGTGTGTATTTGAAAAAAACAACTATGAACATCGAAACCATTTCAACATTGTGAGTTTATCTAAAAGTTAAGTAACTCGCAACTTAATTCTAAATGCAATAAAAACTACTTCCAAAATGAACTTGAAACAAAAATGCAGTCTTCAACCAACACAATGGACGCTGCCTAACCCTGTCACTGCACGTAATGTGCAGGAATCCTGCGTGCACGTGTACGTAACCACACTGAAGCCTGCGTGTACGTAACCACACTGAAGCCTGCGTGTATGTAACCACACTGAAGCCTGCGTGTACGTAACCACACTGAAGCCTGCGTGTACGAAATCACACTGAAGCCTGCGTGCACGTGTACGTAACCACACTGAAGCCTGCGTGCACATGTACGTAACCACACTGAAGCCTGCGTGCATGTGTACGTAACCACACTGAAGCCTGCGTGCATGTGTACGTAACCACACTGAAGCCTGCGTGCATGTGTACGTAACCACACTGAAGCCTGCGTGCACGTGTTCGTAACCACACTGAAGCCTGTGTGCACGTATACGTAACCACACTGAAGCCTGCGTGCACGTGTACGTAACCACACTGAAGCCTGCGTGTACGTAACCACACTGAAGCCTGCGTGTACGTAACCACACTGAAGCCTGCGTGTACGTAACCACACTGAAGCCTGTGTGTACGTAACCACACTGAAGACTGCGTGCACGTGTACGTAACCACACTGAAGCCTGCGTGCACGTGTACGTAACCACACTGATGCCTGCGTGTACGTAACCACACTGAAGCCTGCGTGCACGTAACCACACTGAAGCCTGCGGTGTACGTAACCACACTGAAGCCTGCGGTAGCGTAACCACACTGAAGACTGCGTGCACGTCTACGTAACCACACTGAAGCCTACGTGTGCGTAACCACACTGAAGCCTGTGTGTACGTAACCACACTGAAGCCTGCGCGCAAGTGTACGTAACCACACTGAAGCCTGCGTGTACGTAACCACACTGAAGCCTGCGTGTACGTAACCACACTGAAGCCTGCGTGTACGTAACCACACTGAAGCCTGCGAGTACGTAACCACACTGAATCCTGCGTGCACGTAACCACACTGAAGCCTGCGTGTACGTATCCACACTGAAGCCTGCGTGCACGTAACCACACTGAAGCCTGCGTGTATGTAACCACACTGAAGCCTGCGTGTATGTAACCACACTGAATCCTGCGTGCACGTAACCACCCTGAAGCCTGCGTGTACGTAATCACACTGAAACCTGCGTGCACGTGTACGTAACCACACTGAAGCCTGCTTGCTTATGAAAATGTTTGTTTAAATGTTTTATTCCTGCTTGTGTCGATACTTATAATTCTGGTACCACGATTTCTAACTTCTATATTCTCACTTTTGTTAGCCTTAACAAACGTAATCATTTTTATATGTTGAGTTCCTTTTTGGCTGTTATGAGTACTAAAGTAAGCATTTGATTGATTTGAGATCCTTGTGCAGTTTGTGACAGGGTGGTCATGTAGTGACGTCAGCCCAGAAGCAGGAAGGGAAAACTGACGCCAGGTAGTACTGCAGTTCAAAACAAACGCGGCATGCGCCGTTTATTTAAACACAAAAATAAAATAAATACTTAAACAAAAACACTGTGCTCACAGAGCTAAATAAATATTTAAACAAAACAACATCTGAACACAAAACAATACAATCCCAGGTCAGGCTGGGCAGTTGCTGTCACTGTTCCTGGAATCTTTCTATTTTTAAAATTGCTCTCTCGCTCTTGTTCCTCCTCTGAACACCCACATCGAACATGGAGAGCTCCAGGCTTTTTAAACCGTGGCCGAGGGGTTTAACTAGCTGGCAATTATTCTATTACCCCTCGGCCACAATCTGCAGAAGTTTTTTTAATTATTCCTGGCGGAGGACGAGCACCAATATCGCCTCTGCCAGAACACGTTAAATTGTTAAATTGTTAAATTGTTAAATTAAACAAAAACAATAACAAAAACACACTGCACTTCACCGTCATATTTATCAAATAAACCATAACAATAATCATAATAATAATAATACCACAAAACAAATACAAAACACTGAAGGACGGCACCTCGCTCGTCCGATATAATAAATACATAAATCATAAAACAAATACAAAATAACACAAATGAGACACAGGGGCGGAGGTGGAGACCCCGTTCTAAAAGAAACAAATAATACATTTAAACAGCAGGGCTTTCTACCGCCCTGCTACACAGTTGTTGTCAAAAGTTTACATACCCAAGTGGAAATGTATAATTTCTAGAAATTTCTCGAAAACAAATAATTGGAAAAATCTTTTGCATCAAAAACAGTTTTGCTTTTGTGGATGGGGGAAAAAAAAGTTACTAGAAATAGATCTACAATTATTTATTTTAGCAATTTTTTTGAAAAACTTCAAAAATGCTAATTCAATTATTTATACCCTGACAAGAAAAATTAAATTAATATCTAGTTGAGGCACCTTTAGTAATAATAACCTCTTTTAAACAATTAGGATATTTGTCACTGAGATTTTGGCATGATTCTTTAGTGATTTTTTTAGTCCACTGAGCCTGGGGCCAATCGGCAGAGATAGCCATGGCCTCGAACACCTCCAGATAAGCTTCTGAAAGGTCATCTGCCGTCATCTTGGTTGGCCGCTGTAGCCTTTGGTCTGGTCCCGCAGCCCAGGCACCTCCCTGCACAGCCGGCGTCAAAGTTTGTCGCAGGAGGTCCATCAGGGCAGTGAACTGTTCCGGATTCATTCTGCTCCCAGTATACTTGCGATGCTGTGCTTTAGCAGGGCCAATGAATCCCACTCTGACACCACGTGTGGGAGGGTTTGGGGAATTCACTGGACACAGGAGACAAAGTTTCTTTGAAACACCTCTGGGGTGCACCATTTTATTTATTACAGTAGAGGGCACTCTTAGGCCATGGACCCAAATACCGACAACGGTAAATGGGGTAGCACGCAGTAATTACCAACAATGGTATATTTTAATCACAGTCCCGATTGCACTCGCAGGTGCTGAAAATAATAGACAAAAGGCGAAAGCAAAAAGGAAAATAGAACACAGTAACCAAGCTACAAATAAAAGGTGCTGCTCCTTGTAGCGTCCCACAGCCTCCGCTCTCCGGTGCGGCTCGGGTTTCAGAGACACTTTGCTGGTCCCTCACTAACACTCACGGGGTTGCCCAGACTTTCCCTAGCTAAACTAATAACGTCCCACTAGGGGTATGTAGTAACAAAGACACTGATTCTGTGCAGCAGTTGTCTTCTTCCGCCGGGCTTGCTTGCCCCTCTCTCTTTCTCCAGACACTGATTTTCTGTTATGATTTGTAATCGAGGTTTCCAAACAGAGCTCCCGCTGTTGTTTCTCCTAGAAAGGGCAAGACTGAGGGAACAGCAAAGCATCACTTTTATTGGTCGAGCGACCTCCCAAGACCCGTCTCCTGACCACTGAGAGAGAGAGAGAGAGAGGACACACCCTCACCCAACCCTTCTGTGTCATTGCCATGACTGTGAGGTGGATTTCACAGGGCTCCTGCCCCCCCCCCCCCACTCCCCATTGCAGGATCATGCATGCGTCAGATAGCCAGCACAGACCTCGCCCTGTCACAGGAGTGATGATCCTTGCAGGATCATGCATGCGTCAGATAGCCATGCAGACCTTGCCCTGTCACAGGAGTGATGAAACAAAAATCAAACTATTTGGTCACGCTGATAGTCGTTACGTTTTGAGAAAGTCTGGTGAGGCATACAAAGAAAAGAACACCACACCTACTGTCAAGCATGGAGGTGGTAATATCCTTCTATGGGGCTGTTTTTCCTCTCATGGCACAGGAAAGCTAAATTTGAAGGTGGCTGTCCACAAGAGAAGCCCTCGGAATTTGAATGAACTGGAACAATTTTGTGTTGAAGAATGGTGAAGAAAGAAATAGGGCTGCTATGATTAAATCAAAAATTGATTTTTGATCGATTCCATTACTCATTACATACATCGATATAAATACTGGATAATCGATTTAATAATTACATTTTTAACGCGCAGAGTTAATAACATTATTTAAGCTTATCAATGAAACTGCACCGAACGCCCTGCCTTGCTATTTACAGTATTTCTGCCACACAAGCAGTGGGCGTGCTCTTCTTCTCCTGCTCGTGTTAACCAGCATCTGATTTGCTGGTCCCATCCTACCAGCCAATCAGATTTGAAAGTGCTTTGTAAGTACACGCCCCTCTGTGTGTTCGATGTACTCAAATAAAAAAGCACACTCCTTGAATCCAGAGCAGGACGACAGGCTTGTATTCCTGGTAAACAGCCTGGAAATACAGTGTGCACATTGAAGAAAACTCACTGTATATAGTTTGCTCTTCTTTTCAAAATGAGTTTCAAAATGAACTGTTATATAATGAATATTTAACAATATTCAATAACGTTAAAAAAGCAGTTTAAAAAAAAATTAAAAAACGATCAGTGATGTTAAACGTAATTTTGGATTAACGATCAGCTTGACCTATAGCAGGTATAAGTTGTGGGAAGTAAATCAATATTATTATTATTATTATTATTATTATTATTATTATTATTATTATTATTATTATTATGTTTTAGGCTGGGATTTCCGCATTGTGTGTTTCACAGATCGTGAAGGTTAGGTGGTACAGTATTAACAAGATGCAATGCGTGATGCTGCAGCTGCTACTGAATAAACTCATGTCTAGTTTATATAGATTACATTCCACAGTACTGTAATGTGTTTGGAATAAATATTTTAGTAACTCTCCTGTAGTGTGTTAAACTTGCTTTAGGCTTGTTGCGAATGCTGCAAATGTTTGTTTTTTTTTCCTTCCTGATGCTACCCAGGTGTAATTACCCCTCGCATTCAATTGTTGTGCACAAGCTTTTCCTTATAACAGAAATGATATTAAAATAATCACATTGGTTGGAGAGGAATGGAGTGAAAATGTATGTGGCCGGTACAATCATCGATATTTATTAGAACGATTTGATTTTGTGTGCCCAATTAATCGATTGCTATTTGGAGGCTTAACTGACAGCCCTAGTCAGAAATTACTAAAGAATCATGCCAAAAGCTCATTGACAAATATTCTAATCGTTTAAAAGGGGTTATTATTGCTAAAGGTGCCTCAACTAGCTATTAATTTCATTTTACTTGTCAGGGTATGAATACTTTTGAGTAAGCGTTTTTGGAGTTTTGCCAAAAAAAATGCTGAAATAAATCTATTTCTTGTAACTTAAACATTTTCATTGGGGTATGTAAACTTTTGATTACAACTGTCTGTGTGTGTGTGTGTGTGTGTGTGTGTGTGTATAAAAACAAGTAGCTTTCGGTTTAAGGAGAATGAAAGCAATGAAAAGAGAGCAATGGGTAATCAGGATATATGCAAATCTAAGCGTTACAAGAGCAAATCAAATTGCTTTCATTCCCCTTAACTCGGAAGCTATTTGTTTTTACTTACTCTCCTTTTCAGAAGTCAAAGTACAGTTGTGCTGCACTGATGAGCCCCAAACAGGGCGAAACATGTCTGTAAATACAGTGCTTTAACTTTTAAAATGCTGTGAATGTAGAAGCCGTTAGGCGACTTTCACGCAATTTGATTTGCTCTTGTAATGCTGAAATTTGCATATTTCCTGATTACCCATTATATATATATATATATATATATATATATATATATATATATATATATATATATATATATATAGTGATGGAGTGGACTTTCCTATGAAGAATGTGAAGGCTTTAGGGCCCTGGAGAGGACACTCTATCTTGCTACAACTGAAGGTACCAGGAGGCCATCTTGGGAAAGGCCTCCTACAGTGGATAACTGTCACTGTGTGACTGTCACTGTGTAACTGTGACTGTGTGACTATGTGTCTGTGTGACTGTGTGACTGTGTAACTGTGACTGTGTGACTATGTGTCTATGTGACTGTGTGACTGTGTAACTGTGACTGTATGACTATGTGACTGTGTAACTGTGACTGTGTGTCTATGTGACTGTGTGACTGTGTAACTGTGACTGTGTGACTATGTGTCTATGTGACTGTGTAATTGATGTGTTGTTTTATTGAGCCAGGATCAGAATCACCTGGCTCTAATTCAATTAAGTACACCTGCCTGTAATTATCAGCCAGGTTTATAAGCAGGGTTGAAATGTTTGCTCTCTGTCTGTGTGAAGCCCTGAGGAGCCCGGAGCAGAGACCTGTATCAGTGTGAATACTTGTAAAGTGTAGGTGTTTTGTGGAATCGGTAAACGCTGTAGCCATCTGGATATTAGTTAAGACGGTGATAAAAGTGTTGTTAGTACTCCTGGAAGCAATTATTTGAGTCCTTTATTTTATTACAAGAAAATGGGGCTGGTGAGAGCTGCCACCTGGAACAGTATGTATAAGGGTTAACTTCACCACAATATATATACCAGCTTGAGTTGGGTGCTCAATGTTAACACCTTAACTTTGCACTTCAATAACTTTGGCGTGGTTTGTCGGAATTGCCCACAGATTTGCATGTTCCATTGACTTGCAATGTTGTGAAAGCGTGGGGAGTTTCATGATGCCACCTTGTGTGGTTTCTGAGATCTGGATGCCCGTTTTCTAGTAAAAGTTCCCTTTTCCCCGGGTTTTTACTGTGTTTTTTGCTCTCATGTACAGGCCACACGGTGCTGAATTTCTGCACCAAACCGAGTAAGGTACACGTGGTCTGTGCTGAGGTAGGACCCTTCGAAGGTTTGGTGAAAAAGTATGAAGCGGGTCCTGAGTTATTATTAATATAAAGATAACAGGCTTGCATCCGGGACTTTCTGAAATCCTCTCAACAAGGAATCTTGCCTCTGAAGGAGTGTGCATGTTACACAAGACATTTTCTGATTGGGTCAGCAAAACTGTGTGTAAGTGACGTCAGGCCACTGGGATCTGTAGTTCTGGGGGAGCCTGTAAACAATGCAATCATATAGACACGTGCTCCCTTTTAAACTACAGCTCCCAGAATGCATACCGAACATGTCAGTCAGTAATACAAGGTGAATGAGCATTTAAATATATACTGTTCACAGAGTCTGTGGAGCGTCACTTAATGTGAGGGCAGCAGTAAATGATCAGCCACCACTGTTTGGAACTGCATTTTAACATCACAATGTAGTCAAATTCCATCGGAACTGCAGTTTAACATCACAATGTAGTCAAATTCCATCGGAACTGCAGTTTAACATCACAATGTAGTCAAATTCCATCTGAACTGCAGTTTAACATCACAATGTAGTCAAATTCCATCGGAACTGCAGTTTAACATCACAATGTAGTCAAATTCCATCGGAACTGCAGTTTAACATCACAATGTAGTCAAATTCCATCGGAACTGCAGTTTAACATCACAATGTAGTCAAATTCCATCTGAACTGCATTTTAACATCACAATGTAGTCAAATTCCATCGGAACTGCAGTTTAACATCACAATGTAGTCAAATTCCATCGGAACTGCAGTTTAACATCACAATGTAGTCAAATTCCATCTGAACTGCAGTTTAACATCACAATGTAGTCAAATTCCATCGGAACTGCAGTTTAACATCACAATGTAGTCAAATTCCATCGGAACTGCAGTTTAACATCACAATGTAGTCAAATTCCATCTGAACTGCAGTTTAACATCACAATGTAGTCAAATTCCATCGGAACTGCAGTTTAACATCACAATGTAGTCAAATTCCATCGGAACTGCAGTTTAACATCACAGTGTAGTCAAATTCACAATGTAGTCATCTTGAAAGTTGGAATGAAAACCAGCAGACACAGTGAGTCCCCAGGACCAGGGTTGGGATCCATTGCTCTAGGGTATTGAGGTATTAATGTTAAATATTATATCTTCATAAATATGCATCACAACTCCAAGGTCAGGGGTTGAGAAAGAATAATCCTTTGTGTTAGGGTTAGGTTTCCAGTCAGAAGAAGAGAGAGCTACGGGTAACCCAGCTCAGCTAAAGAGTGCAGAGATTGACAGAATCTATATGTGGGAATGTAATACATGTAGAATTGAGTATCCCAGCTCAGCTAAAGAGTGCAGAGATTGACAGAATCTATATGTGGGAATGTAATACATGTAGAATTGAGTATCCCAGCTCAGCTAAAGAGTGCAGAGATTGACAGAATCTATATGTGGGAATGTAATACATGTAGAATTGAGTATCCCAGCTCAGCTAAAGAGTGCAGAGATTGACAGAATCTATATGTGGGAATGTAATACATGTAGAATTGAGTATCCCAGCTCAGTGACGGACTGGGACTGAAAATCGGCCCTGGCTTTTTAAAGTGCACCGGCCCGCGTTGAGGCTGTGATGATACTGAGTGAGAATAAAATGCGGGATTTGCGTTCTGACAGAATTACACAAGATGTTGAGCAAGTTTCAATTACTGAACTAAAAACAGGTTATCTTGTGATGGGACTGTTTTACTGTTTGCTGTAAATATACACAAACCACAGGAGACCTACATATTTGGAATACAGTGTACGATGGGTTTGCTTATTTATTTCAGTAGCCTAATATGTTATTATTGCAGACATTTAGGAGGTAATAGCCAAGGGAATATTAACACGCTTTTATACTCAAGACAGAGATGCCAAGGGTTGGCTGTCCTAAAGAGAGAGATTCACAGCCCCAAAGAGAAAGATTCACAGCCCCAAAGAGAGAGATTCACAGCCCCAAAGAGAAAGATTCACAGCCCCAAAGAGAGAGATTCACAGCCCCAAAGAGAAAGATTCACAGCCCCAAAGAGAGAGATTCACAGCCCCAAAGAGAGAGATTCACAGCCCCAAAGAGAGAGATTCACAGCCCCAAAGAGAGAGATTCACAGCCCCAAAGAGAGAGATTCACAGCCCCAAAGAGAGAGATTCACAGCCCCAAAGAGAGAGATTCACAGCCCCAAAGAGAAAGATTCACAGCCCCAAAGAGAGAGATTCACAGCCCCAAAGAGAGAGATTCACAGCCCCAAAGAGAGAGATTCACAGCCCCAAAGAGAGAGATTCACAGCCCCAAAGAGTGAGATTCACAGACCCAAAGAGTGAGATTCACAGCCCCAAAGAGAGAGATTCACAGCCACAAAGAGAGATTCACAGCCCCAAAGAGTGAGATTCAGAGCCCCAAAGAGAGACTGTCCAGGCATTGCTTAAGACAGGGACTCTCAGCTTTGGTCCTTGGTGACATCCATTTTTAAACAAACTTAATACTTTGTTTTAAAATGTACACTGCTTAATATTGCATATGAAACACTTAAATAGGCTAAATTAATTAATGTTTAACCCTCAGTAATACAGTAATATGGTACAGTTTGCAGGCACTTGCTACGTAAAACAGAATTTGATTGATATTTTCCCAGGACAATTGACAGCTTTAACTTAAATAATATACATGTACTGTACTGCACTGACAATGCGTGGGATAAGCTTAGGAGTGCATGTGAGCGTGAGATAGCATGCTAATGTGTGAGTCTCACATTCAATGCAGGAGACTTGACATGTCGATGAACATACACATGAACTTACTGTCTACCTTCACTACTACTGTTCTGTCCTTTTCTCTTCTTTCTACTAACTTTCTGTTTCATGAAATAAAAGGACTGCCAAACAATAAGCAGTTATAAATGTGTAGCTCCATCTACTGGCCCAGGCAAAATAATAATGTAACCCCCCTGCCAACTCTTTGTTCCTACTGGCCATGGGAACTGGGGGCTGACAGCGCAAATTATTTTCCCTGGATCCATCGGACAGCTATGTTCATTAAAAAAAAAAAAAGAAATTGCTAAATGGAGTTCTTCGAGTATTTCTGGAACTATCGGGTCCGAACTGCGTTTCCGGGGGAACCTTTTAGGCAGGAGGACGAAAACAAGTAGGAGAGCAGATGGAGAGAGAGAGAGGGAGTTTAGAGCGCGAGAACGTGGAGAGAGAAGGCTGTTGCATAGCAACGAACAGAACAGTCGAGAAAATAAATGAACAGTAATAAAAGTTAAAATAATAATTCTCGGTTTGAGAAATGTTACTCGAAAGCATTCCGGTTTGGAAGGTGACCCATATATCTGAGGAAACGAAGGATGTTCTAAAAGAAACAAGAAACAAGAAACTGCCCAAGACGAGAAAAAGAAAATTCTTGTGTGAGTGCTATACCTACCGCATATTTTAGTTGGGAATTTCATTTTTTTAATAAATAAGACTCCAGTGGATTGCTTTGGACCGAGTTAAAAATTAAACTTCATTTCAACAGAGGACGAATATGTTTTTCGGGTCACACGCATTGGATTAAATAAAACGAACTGTGTATTGTTTTGCTACCACGAAGGATTGAACTGTTACTTTAGAAAACTACACACAACGGAGATTTATTTTTTTTTAAACAAAACCAACAGACATTTTGTTTTATTTTTCAGTTATACTAAAGAAATTAAACGAGACTTTCTAAGATATTTTATTTTGGGGATCCCCTGTTGATATTGTAATAGATTAACACCGTGGTACCACTGAGTATATATGTAAAAGGAAAAACGTATTTTTGTTATTGAATATTGTAATGTTATGTTTGAATAAGAAATGCATATGAGTGTTTACAACTTTTATTTTTGAACTGGGAATCATTTTCATTTAAGTAAGCACTTGTGTAATAAAATACATTATTATTTGCATTGCTGTTTCTGTTTATAATTCAGAGTAGTGTGTGTTGGGTACTGGACAATAGTACTAAAAGCTGTTTAAATTGTTTATATTTCCTAGTAAAGTATCCACTGTACTTAGTGGTGCAGCTGGAGTTTATTAGGTGGAGGCATCGCGATATATGTATTTTTGGGTTATGCAAATCATACACTCACTTAACCATTATGTTAATTTAACAGTAACCCATAATCTTTGCAGGTGAAGCATAACTTGCCTGTTTATTGCATACAGTCCTACACACCAAGGTCTCTAATATTATTTTTAAAAAATAGTGAACCGAACCCAGGTCTCATATCTCTCCCTGAGTATTGTGAGGCGCCTTGAATCGTACTGAGCGGAGAAGTGGGGTCACACTAATATTAAAGAGGACCTGTGGATCAGCCTGCTGCTGGCTGTCCTCAAGACCGGCACTCACATTAGATGCTAAATCACCTAAATCTGTAAATTGTTGCTCAATAACAGGAATAGCTGCCACAGGATCAAGAATATCTGCCACAGGATGAGGAATATCATTTACTAACATTTCATTCACACCACGATCACGATTCCCAAAGTTTTTAAAAAGTAAGTTAGTTTGTTTTTAATTTAAAGTTCAGTTGTTTGCGACTCATTGGTGTGGCAGAACCACAATGAACAAGGCAATGGGTCGTATTCTTGAAAGTCTTCCGACAAAACTTAAAGTTCGGAAGAAAATAGTTAAGATCTGCCTAGTAATATAGGCCTAAGGCTGGTAAACTGTGTTTAAAGTGCATGTATTGTGATTTAGCGAAACATACTTTACATTGTAATTAATGTATTACGTATTTATTTATACCCGCATATGTATTACATTGCGTATTACTAAAATAAATAAATAAACCATGGAAATCAATCCTCATTTGAATAAATATTAACGTGAACGCAGGCTTCTGTTAGTTTCATCTGAGCAATTTATTTTTGATTCTCTTATGCATTCGGGCAAATCTAAACAGAAATAAAACAACAATAACATGACTATTTCAGTAATTGTATATATTGACTATTTCAATAATTGTCAGTGACAGGCTTTTTAACTGAATGGGGGGCTGTGATTCGTGTTCTTTTAACTTAACTTAATAGAAATGCAGCTGAAATGCAGCTCAACTCCCAGCAGCAGCACGGAGCTCTGTTTTTTAACTGACCGAAAATCGTGCTTCTACCTGGGGAATCTGCTCGCTGATCTGTCCTTAGCACTGCGGCTTCTGAAAATGGAGATAGTCCCGGTGACTAGACTGTAGTGCGGCGGATAGATCATGGGTAAAAACAGCCACTAAAAGACTAAAAACATTTTAAATTCATATGTTTAATAAGTTCATCCCTCCTTCTTGCACCGACCATTGGCTGCCATTGGGTGCTTGTCAGGGCCATGCAATGCCTACCCACAAAAATAAATAACATTCATAAATTATTATTATTATTATTATTATTATTATTATTATTATTATTCATTTTCCTTTTTGTAACTGCCTGCAAAGCCAAACAAAGGTAACACCTACGTTGTGATTCGCTAGCTGCAGTGACCTGTCAATCACTGACTAAAAGGCGAGGTAATTTCGATGCATTTTTAAATCCCTGAAGTGATGCTGACTCTCATCTCGCGCTCCGGTTTGTCTTCTCTGCCTCTTGTAAGATCAACCACGGGGCCTCCATTCTTCAAAAAGCTGCAACATTTTAAATAAAGCATTGATACATATCTCATCAATATGTAATACACATTGCATACATATGTTCATTAATTGATATAAGGATATCATAAATGATCCTCGGTTAAATTAGGATCCTGACCGATGAGCTCTCCTTTTGTCGAGGATGGCAGAGGCGCCTCTCGGGGCGATAGGAATAGCCCGATCGTAGGGCTGAAAGGAGAATAGTAAAGGATTCCTTGACTGGTCTGGTGCTGCCCTCGCATGAGGTGAGGCTCGGTCCTCCAAAGCCGGAAAAAAGCTCCCGCAAGGAATCTGCAAGAGAAAGATGGGTTAGTCTGGGACTAGGCACTGAGAGTGTAAAGCGGGCCACGTCCCTAGCGAAGGAAGGACAGCACCTCACATGGTGAGGTAGAAAAGCGCATGAGCTGCGAAAGAATAGTGTGGCCGGGGGTCCACTCTGACTCACTCAGTGAGACCCCCCCCTAGAGCGAGGACGAGGTATCGTGGACCTGAGGTCGGGGGAGTGAATCCGCACTTACCCCCCCAGAGGAGACCGATGCAAAGGAATGAGAAAGAGGGAGGAGGAGGGGAGGAGGAGGAGATAGCAAAACACTAGACAGAGAAGGAGTGTGAGATTGGGGTTTAAATAGGTTAATGATGATAGATGTTAATTAATTAAGCTGCCCAGCTACCACCCCCTGAATTTCGCCCTAAGGCTAACATTTCACAGGGTGTCCACTGGGGCTGTGAGGATAGAGCAGCGGAAGCAGAAATGAGCTGTTGGTAAGATGGGACGAGCGAGTGATGCTCGGCCAAGGATAGAGGCTTGATCTCGTAGTTCAGCTTAGATGGGCTTAGAGAAGGCCCCGCTTAAATTAGGATAGAAAGAGATCCCGACCAATGAGCTCTCCTTTTGCAGAGGATGGAGCTTGGGCAAAGGTAGCGTTCCTGAGGATGGACCCCCAGCTCCCCGCAGAGACCCTCACCGTGAGACAAACAATAGAGTCGCACCAGTGCATAACATAAAAGAAACCGCTGGAAAATATGGGAAAGGAAGGGACATATGAGACAAACTAGAGAGGTTAAAATAGTGTTAGTGTGGTCTGGTTATGTGATGACCTGCTGCTCAGAGGAGAGGAAAAAACCCCTTCCTAGAATGGGAAAACCTCTGGTGGCCCCGGCAGTCAGGTAGCCCCACTCCAGGCATGCTAGCTAGTCTTTGATGGCTATTGCTATGTCAGTAGAGGATGAATGAATGTATGAATCGACTGCTGCAGAGGACCAGCGCCCCATGCTTCTTGACCAGACGGAGATCGATGTTGGCTCTGGCTGTGGAAGTAGCTGCTCGATCCGAAATGATTGGGGAGAAAGCCGGTTCTGGAGACGACAGTGGTGAGACCATCCTATGTGTTAATACGGGACCGATCAGCGGTTTGCTGCTATCATGTCTGCTTGGAATGGAAAAGGTGAACTCACATTCAGAGATTTGGGTTTCATAACTCCAGTCATTCTCCTAATAGTGGAACTCCTTAACTCATAATCAAGAAAGATTCCCAGTCTCATACCACGTCTCTCACCATGTATTAATGATGGTAGTATTTGAAAGGATGAGCAGACATACGACTAGATTGCTGAGGAAGTCAAGTGAAAATGGTTGCCACAATCCGAGTATTGGAGGCAAGCTGGAGCATTGGAAGCTCTGGAGGAGGACAGCTGTAGATTTAAGCTGTAAACTAAAGCAACTTATGCCTGCTGCAACACTGAGCAGATCTGAAGAGAGAGCCGTGATCTGCTGTAGTGAGGAGTGATTAAGAGTAGAGGGCGGGATCTGCTGAACAGTGCAGAGCTCTGAGGAAGTAAACGATGGAGTGCTGTCAGTAGTGTGCAGTGGCCCAGCTGTAGAAAGCAGAGATCTGATGAAGCAGTTATATGTACTAGTGAATGGTGGACTGCCATCGGTAGTGTGCTGTGGCCCAGCTGTAGAGAGCAGAGATCTGCTGAATGTGGATATTGGTCTTTGAGTGTTAAGGTGGTTTATGGAGCCGAAGATGGGGATGGCTTCGGGCAGAGATGAAGAATGCAAAGATCTGAGGCCACTGCAGAACCTGAGGATGAAGAATGCAAAAATCTGAGGCCACTGCAGAACCTGAGGATGAAGAATGCGTTGCTCTGAGGCTTTTGTGAAAACTATTGATTTGATCAGGAGCTGTCTATGAGTGTATTGTCCATTGCAGGGTAGGAGGGTGCCATGACTGAAACGTTGATAATAGCAGGACATGGTTTCCGTATTCAACATGTGTCTCACATCGAATGAATTATTAACTTCTGAAGTAAAACTGATCCTGATTTGAAAATACATGACTTTTGCAGTGAAAGAGGACCCGCTAAAATGTATAGAACTTGTGGTGCTATCTAGAGGTTATGATTAGAATAAAACCATTGACTTTAGAAAGTGATGCTGGGTAGAATATTTGATTATTGTGATTAATAACCCTTGTGATTGGAATGTTTATCCTAAATGCTCTGATGCTATATCGTGATTGTATTTTGACAGAGGAAAGTAGAATGCGTTGGCTCGCGAACTGCTGAAAATGCGGTTAAAGAGGACTGAATCAGGGGAAGACCGATTGACAAAATGGCTATCTGCTGCTGAGATGTTTTATAGTACTCATAGAACATAGTACCCCCATATCTAACAGTCTGACACCTGTTTCCAAAATAAACTTGACAAAAACAACTCAGCCATTTATTTTAGTACTTGCAAGCAGTCTTAAATTAGAGCTGTACTTGAAAATGTTCTCTTTCAGAAAATAAATTAAAATGAGCTGGAAAATAGCTTTGAGAATTAGACCTTAATGTTGCAAGCCATGCAACATATGTGGTCACTGGACTACAGGCGCGTGCTATGGACCATGGAGGGAGCTGATGCCAGGTTGTAAGTGGGAACATCTGCTGTGGGGACCAGAAGTGCTGAACCGAGACGGCGGCCATGATTGGAGTGGTGAATACTGGGCTCGATAGAGATTGCTGCAGCGTTGGAAGCGACCTGTTTGTCCTTATCATTGAGCTGTGTATAAATTGAAGCGATTGAGACGGCAAAGGGGTGAATGAGGGACTTCATGTCCTCGAAAATGTTGTTTATGAAGCTGAAGGGTGGGATTTGTTTCGGCTGCTCTCCTGGTTGCTGTGCTGGGAGGAGACGAGTGACCCTGACTGGAGAGGAGGGCGGAGCTGACACCTGTCCTGCAGCTCTGGGCGAGCGAGTTTGCGGAAGTGCATTTGAGAAGCAGGCAGCATGGTGTTGCAGATATAAAAGGTACAATAAATATTGAACCACGCCATACTATCACTTCCAGCTGGAATGTTGCAATTGTTGTCGTGTAGGGTTTTTAAAAGTTAACTCGCCAATCCTTATAAAATAGCGTTTTGATCTCTGTAGTGCCGGGGCAGCAGGTCTGGTTGCTGGGAGAAGTCTGCATTAGAAGTAGATGGTACTGAGTTTCCATCAGAAATAAATGAGGTATTGTTGAGGAGAATCCAACAGGGAGGTTTCCTGTTCTGAATTGGATTTGATTGATGCTGAAAATTAAGAATTTTAAATTTTGCGCTGTATGCAGCGTATGCAAGAAAGCAAAACACTAGGCAGAGAAGGAGTGTTAGATTGGGATTTAAATAGGAGGTTAATGATGATAGACGTTAATTAATTAAGCTGCCCAGCTACCCCGTATTTTTCCCTAAGGCTAACATTTGTTTAAGCTTTTGAAGGTTTTAGCCCCCAGTGTTCTCTCTAACAAAGCACTCTTATCTTTTCAGTACAAATGCTTTAATTTGAGGAAACACTGTATATAGAATGGTTAAATGAATTGAGTAAACCTTTTCAACAGATAAAATCCTATGATATTATAAACTTATTACAAGAAATTCTGTTGTCCTTCAATAGTAAAGCCACTACTGCTATAATGCCAGATTGCGTTTGTCCCTTGAATGCCCTTCATAACACTGTATTTAAATAACTCAATGATTTATTTTTTTTTCGGCAGCTACTAAACAGAATCCCGTGTGCTGCCATGGACAGTGTGAAGATGGAATCTGTCCAGATTAAAGAGGAGTTCCCTGAACTTGAACCTGTCCCCATTAGAATGGAGTTCTCTGGGCTGGCTGCCCTCCCCATTGAACAGCAGCTGTGTGAGATGAAACAGGCACTGATATATGATAACACTAAATTAAATCAAGATTGAATATTGTCTAAATTTGAATCATATGCCGAATGAATCAATCATATTTATAGCCAGAATTCTATGATTACTGTAAAATATTTATGGCCAGCAGTGTGGAGTAGTGGTTAGGGCTCTGGACTCTTGACCAAAGGGTCGTGGGTTCAATCCCAGGTGGGGGACTGTTGTTGTACCCTTGAGCAAGATACTTTACCTAGATTGCTCCAGTAAAAACCCAACTGTATAAATGGGTAATTGTATGTAAAAATAATGTGATATATTGTAAGTTGCCCTGGATAAGAATCTGCTAAGAAATAATAATGTTAATGTAGTTTTGATGGAGATATAGATCATTATAGTAAGGTATTGTTTATACATAGCTAAAGGCATGTCTTGAGAAGGTATCTGATGTAATTTAAAAGTGAGTAAGTAGATTTAAGAAAAATGAGTAATTTTCATTAATCAATGTTAGGTTTATTTTAAAATATGCAGGGAATCAGGTCCCAGATACAGAACAAGCAGATTCAAAGTTCTTACAGCTTTACATGATATTAATACCCCTGGCACTGATGATTCACCTCCCGTCTCTGACTCAGCCAATGGTAAAGGGACAATGCCCTGTGGTCACGACTCGTTCTTTGTTACTGTGTGCCATAGTTTGTGTGCTTCAACTTTGAGAGAAAGAATGTGCAGTGTGCATAAAATAGTGTGTGCGTGTCAGTGTGCATTTGCGTGTGTGTGTGGTGTGGCTAACTCTGAACTCGCAATAACCTTTCTGGCTGCTCGCTCTACATCATTTATGGTTTGAGCCAGTATTGCGCGCATTTATTGAAACTTAACAGTTTGTCATATCCAAAGTCAATCGCTATTCAGAAAATAACATTACAGCTCTGTCAGTGCCCATGCTTAGCAAACTGCTACGCAATACTTATTTAACCCTTTGCGGTCCATTGTCGGACTGGGTCCGACATTGCAATTATTCCCACCAGGTCCTTTGTCGGACCCTGTCCGACATCATTTTAAAAATGCAAAAAACGCAAAAAAGTCGGTTTTTCAAAGGAAAAAGCCGAGAAAACCATTCAATGGCCGAGTGGGAACGAAAGGAGCCGAGACAAGCCGATAAAAAAAAAAGAAAAAAAAAAAAAGGCGTATCTCATGAATAGTCATACTAGCCCCCCTTCATCAGATGGGGCGGTCGTATGGAAACAAGCTGGGAGTACAGTATCAGCGCACAGAGACTATCACGGACATTTGCAGAGCTTTTTTGAGATGTTATAGCAATAAAATAATGACTTGGATTGCATTATTGAGGAGTTTGGTGATAAAATGAGTCATCAGGAGACGATTGATCGGTATGTATGACTATTATTATTATTATTTTTTATTTCGTAGCATATATGAAAGCGATAGCAATCGAAAGGGTGGGGCGGGGCTGGAGATGCCTAGTGAGTGCTTTGTTGATCTGCAGGGCCATTTAAACCCGTTTGACTGTGAAAAAAAATACTTTTAAACAGCGCGTCTAAAATTAACTGCGCGTGTAAAAATTAATTAGACCTGGCGAGCCTGACGCAGAATTAATAAATGGACCGCAAAGGGTTAATGGTTAATTCATGTTCTCCAACAGTATCCAAATACATGTTTACTGGTCTCGAGATATCTTAAGGATTTATGTTACAATTACTTTATCATAAATGTTCTTACCACAGCGAGTAAACTGTAGGCCTAGAGTGAGTCTGGCCCTTCTCAATTGTCAGCAGTATGTGCATTTTGAAACAAGCAATCTACTATCTCAAGTGTTAGTGTTTAGAAATTAACAAAAAAAAGTGTAGCAAGTCTGCATGCTTCGCAATCTACTATTCAATATTTATTTCATGTTTTCCAACAACATGTGTATACGTTTGGGGAGTGTGGAGCACCTTACCTTGCTGTGTGATTCAGTCTTTTATTGTTCTGGGTTGACACTGAATGTGGTTATAAGAAAGATTCCCAGTGCAACATTGGTATCAGGTCTGAATCGTTACAATGGGAAGAAAGCTGGCTTTCAGACAGGTTCTTAATTAAAAGATAAGAATCAGCTTTGTTTCTTTAGACAAGACTGGCAGGTCAGCACAGCAGAGAATCTAAACCATTCCCCAATTGAACTCTTTACGAACCTGTTACTGATATCTAGTCCTTTGAATTAGATTTAGGCTGTTTTGGGGGGAGGAAGGGAAAAGACAAACTTCATTAACATCACAGCATCTCAAGTCTCATAGGGTTAAGAATTGAAATGTCATGTTATGGTACATTCAATTACAACTACGAATTTCTCCAGGTGCACCGCACATTGCAAAATATTCAATCATTGGGACATTATCATTTTTCATTAGTTCTAGACACATGATAAAATGTACAAGACAAACCTTCCAGGTGGTTGCCCAGTAAGGACGGTGCAGTCTTGTCTCTGGGATGCTACATACCGGGGTCGGGATACTCGTTCCCATCAATGTATTAATTTTCAAGTTAATAAAGTTTAAATGCTAAACCCTGAAACTTATTTCCCACACTGAGTTATCAATTTCTCCTGACTCCTGACACCATCAGATGAGGTGCAGAATAGTTTCCTTTCTGCATATTCCCGCTCCCAGGCAATGTGCTTACCTGCCATTTTTACACATTAAAAAAGCAGGAATACGCACTGAATTTAAATGTTATGCTCAAAAATATACACAGCAATTTTGCTGCACAGCTTGTCTGCCTCCCCTACCGCCTCCCCTATAAATTCCAGAATACAATGTCTTCAGTTACTAGGAAACTATACCCAAGAAAAAACAAACCAACACACATTATCCAATCTCTGGCTAGCCCTGTTGTCTTTGCAGCCAATCACAGTAAGAATAAGAACAATCCGAAGCTACACAGGTTGAAGTGTAAACACCCCAGTGCAGCTACAAATCCAACTGGAACCATCGTCAGAGGCAAGCGCTAAAAAAAGGTGCCTACAATATTAAACTATTTTATAATTTATTAATGCATTTCCTAATTTTATTTATCTGTATAGCTTTATATTAAAGTTTTAACACGTTCACTATGTTTTATTAATTTAATGTTAAAATATAAGTAACGTCATTAATTTGCAGAGTCAGTGTGATACCTGGAATATAAATGCGCTGAGCCGATAAAGAACCTTGTAGAACTGTGGTTGTGCCGGAGTTCAAAGAAACATTGCAGTTAAAATGGAAGGCTTTTTTAATGCCTGCCCATTAGCATCAAAGATTGTACAGTATTTATCGACATTACTCAGGACTTCAAGGTAATGTTGCATTTTACCCACTGAAAATACATTTTACTCTCAGTGTTAAAAGGGTAAGTTACTCCCAGACCCAAAACCTTCTCTGGAGCGCTGATGTAAGGTAATGTTTTTTTTCTGAATGAACATGGTCCTTAGGGTTTGTCTCCGGTGTGAATTCACTGGTGTGTTTGAAGATTTCCTGACTGACAGAAACTCTCCCCACAGTAAGAGCAGCGATACAATTTGTCTCCTGTGTGAATTCGCTGGTGTCTTTTCAGACTTCCTAACTGACTGAAACTCTTTCCACAGTCAGAGCAGCGATACGGCTTCTCTCCTGTATGAATTCGCTGGTGGTTTTTCAGGGAGCTTAGGTGCCTGAAACTCTTACCACATTCAGAGCACCAGTATGGTTTCTCTCCTGTGTGAATTCGCTGGTGTATTTGGAGGTCGGTTTTAGTACAGAAACTCTTCCCACAGTCACAGCAGCGATACAGTTTCTCTCCAGTGTGAACTTGCTGGTGTATTTTCAGATGTCCGGACTGACGGAAACTCTTTCCACAGTCAGAGCAGCGATACAGTTTCTCTCCTGTATGAATTTGCTGGTGTTTTTTCAGGGAGTCTGGGTGCCTGAATCTCTTCCCACAGTCAGAGCAGCAATATGGTTTCTCTCCTGTATGAATTCGCTGGTGTGTTTTCAGTTTTTCCGATTCTCTGAAACTCTTCCCACAGTCAGAACAGTGATACGGTTTCTCTCCTGTGTGAATTCGCTCATGTTTTCTTAGGGCTGCTGACTGACTGAAACTCTTCCCACAGTCAGAGCAGTGATACGGTTTCTCTCCTGTGTGAATTTGCTGGTGTACTTTCAGATGTCCGGAATGACGGAAACTCTTCCCACAGTCAGTACAGAGATAAGGTTTCTCTCCTGTGTGAATTCGCTGGTGTCTTTTCAGGTTTCCTAACTGGGTGAAACCTTTCCCACAGTCAGGATATTCTCCACCACCCGCCCTCGTTTTAGCTGCTGGACTGGAACCTGGAAAATATGAACAGGAAAGCAAAGTTAAACAAAGCCTTTATGTGTGAAAGAAAAGTCAGTAAAGACTGATGCTGGTGAAACCGAGCCCTGGGATCAAAATCTGACTGAAGCTCTCCTGTAATGTTTCAGGTCTATTTCCCCTGACAAACCCTGCAATATATCTTTCTCCTCAACATTAGATTACAATGATATCTTTCTCATGATGGCATTGAGTTTTTTCTAATCTTGGGGTCTGTACAGATGCATACACAGAACTGCAGTGTAATCCTCATCAGCTGTCAATGATGTGCTTGGAGACTGGAACGGCTCCCTCCCTCTCTCTGTTTGGAATCATCTTGTTTATTGTTGTACAGATATACATCACGGTGCATTAGAAATGTGCAGCCCCATGCCATAGCATTACATTACACATGCAGGGTTTATGTGTTTTGTTAATTCAGTTCTCTCCATTTATAATTCCTATAATTGAATCCCAACACAGTGGGCTACAGCAGGGGTTCAGTATTCATAAAATTACAATATGTTGAATCAGCTACCAAAGAATACGTTTTGTAAAGTATAAAGAACAGAAAAGGCAGCTGCAGGAGTTTGAATGCATTTGTACTGCGGGCTCAGTTTTGAGGAGCTGGAATAGGTTTTTTTCTTTTGTAGAAACGTTTTCATACTAACTTTTATAATAACATTCATTTACAATTAATGCCAATGATGAATACGTTTTAGTTACACAGTGTTCAGAAATCAGGATATAAGTGTTATGAGGTAACACACACACACACACACACACACACACACTAAAAAATGTGACATTTCGAAATCTAACCTGAAATACTGTACTACTTTTCATAAAAGGTCTAAATCAGTGGTTTTCAAACTTTTAATCTCAAGTACCAGTGTTTCCAGCAGGGACCTCCAGGTGTACCAGTAACTATGTGCAATCTAAAACAGCTATTGTAAAACCTCCCCCATTACAACCAGGTTTGTTGTGTCTCTACTCACTGGTTTGTTGCCTCATTCTGCTGAATGGTTAATCTATGCAGCTGATGACTGCAGTGATCTCAGCATGTTTATATTTGTAATATTTTGCAAGTGTTGTGTATGGAATTGCTGACCGCCCCTTTAACTGTGTACCGTTGTAATATGGGAAATAGCCTGTTGCAGCTCCCATGCTACGTGTTAGTCCTGACCTGACAGCATGTAACACAGACAGCTTTTAGGATTACCTACCGTTTGTTTTACAGTAAAAACAAGTTTAAATCGTTCTGCTATATTTAAGATATTAAATACTCCACACTGTCATATTTTCATTAGCACAATCTGAGCGCTAAATTTAGTAAATGGTGTTTGTTTTCTTCTTGTTTACTGCAATCACGTAAGCTGCAGTACACAGTGCACTTCCTAATTACAGTCCCAGGTATTTGTGTGTGTTCTGCTAATCAAACCTGTCTCTGCGATTGAATTACCCAGTCTAGTGAGAGAAAGGTGGCCTAACATTGTCTGAAAGAGAGAAAAATGACCACTTTAAATAGCTTAAAGATTTAGAGATTTAAGACAAATATCACATCATATTGATTTAATACCACTATGAGTACAAGATGCAAGCGTTTTTTATTCTTAAATTGCCTAACAAGTATAGAATAACCCAGGTAATAAATCCCTAAGAGAATTAAACTGTTTGCAATGTCTAACCAAAGTTGCAACCCAACATATTTGGTGTCTAAAGAAATGTAATTTCTTATGGTAAAAATAACGGGAATTCAGAATAAAATCAGAATTATTTAGCAAAAGATATGCATGTTTTAAAAGTTTCCCCTTTCCAGATTATGATAATGAACTAATCAGACAGAGGAAGGGGGGAGCGATCAATCAAGGTTTCAAGCCCATTCAGCTACAAAATAGCCAATCTGAGCATGCAGCGGGAAATTCAAATAATCTCTTTGTTTGAAACGTATAAAAGCCGACTGTAAACATTAGCTCCTTGCCCCTGCTCTATCCCCCTGCGTTAGCCCCCTGCTCTATCCCCTGCTCTATCCCCTGCTAGCCCCTGCTCTATCCCCTGCGTTAGCCCCTGCGCTATCCCCTGCTAGCCCCTGCGCTATCCCCCTGCGTTAGCCCCCTGCTCTATCCCCCTGCGTTAGCCCCCTGCGTTAGCCCCCTGCTCTATCCCCCTGCGTTAGGCCCCTGCGATATCCCCTGACCGCTGATCCCTGCTCGCTCAGATTCAAAGAACCTACAAGACTGCACCTGGAGCCCTCGGCTCTCAGTATTTATCCATCAAGGTTGGGGGCCCTGACACTCGGAGAAGCACAAGGTAACAGAACGCTGAAAGTGACTGTTTTCCAGGCTAGGTAACAATACTCTTAAATATCTATTCAGGTGTTGTGCAATCCCTTGTTGTTGTGTCAGTATGTACTAATATCTCTTTGGTAAATTGTTGTTTTAAACCTTAGTCCTCATTGTAATGCTTTTAATGTGACATTAATTGTGTAACTGTTTTGTGTGATTTTCAAACGTATTTTGTTGCATGCTTAATAAATACCATCTTTCTAAGAAGAGATTCCCAGTATTGAGTCATTCGCTCATGTTGAACAAACACGATTTATGAACTTGAACAGTCTGGAATGTGGTCCATTTTTGGCTTGTTGTGACGTGTAAATCCGCCATCGTTTTCAGAGAGCGATATTAAAAACGGGTTTGTACATTATAATAGGACACCGTTTATTGTAGAGGTCCCACCGAGATCTTGACAATCTAACGTATCTCTTTATCCCATACAGTTTTTGGAGGTCCTTTAATTTATTGCTTTTAAGAATATATTAACTGCCTACAATAGTACCCACAGTAATTTATTAAGTTCCCTAACAATCAAATTGATATATAAATATTTTAGCGTCCATTTAACTGCTGTCAGCTAGTTTTGTACATGTCCAACTAAAAACGTACAGAAATATCTGAAAGTAACTTCAATTTCTTACTGGTACTGGAATACTGTGATAACTATGTGTTTTCTTTATATTGTCATCTCAAAACATGTTAAAATGTACACAAAGCCAAATAAACATAATAATAGATCAGCCATGTGTTATTTAACGCACTAAAATACATAATCAGAACAATTAAACAAACCATTTTTTAAACATAAATTGCTCTTTTAACTCATAGAAAGGCATTACAGTAGCAGCGTATCATCAGTCTATCATTCTATCAATACAGTGGAATAGTTGTATGCCTTTGTGTTTGTAGGTATTCACTTAAATCCAGGCCACTAGATTTCAGTTTACAAAAGCTCCCTTATTTTGAAAACTAAATGTTTACAGGTTTGTGAACCCACTTTCGCAGCCAGCTATTCCACTGCGAATAACATTTTTAATAAACATTTGCTTATTTTGTCTACATCAGTTTTTTTCCCGTATCTTTTACAGCACATTCACAAATACATGTCCTACTGCTGATTATCTTAGATTAGTTCTCGTACAATGAGAACGATTACGCTCTGTACAGAGTGCTGGGGTGAGAATCGACCCGGGCTAATGTTCACCCTCCCAGAAGAGTACTGGGGTGAGAACTGGCCTGACAGGGTGAGGATTAGCCTAGGACAGAACTCGCCCAGGGTGAGAATTAGCCTGAAACATTGGCACTGCTGCTAACAGTGCAGAGCCACTGAATACCCAGTGCCAAGAGGGTTATGCGAGTGTGTGCTGGCAATGTGATTTCAATACACTACCTTTACAGTAAATACAAATACAGAAAATGTGGTTATGTGGATATGTGTTAATCATAATTAAACCTCATGCATACGTATGCGCGTGTGTATGTATCAATCAATACATAAATACCCCTAACTCCGATATTATTGAAAACCGTGAACCAAATTTGAACAGATTGTGATTCGTTTGTATCCTATAGCATAAAACAAGGCAGGCTGAAAGTTTATTAATGCACCCTCAAAATGAGCCTGAGCCAGCTGTGAGGTTCAGAAAGGGGAGATGATGAAGCACCCTCAAAATGAGCCTGAGCCAGCTGTGAGGTGCAGAAAGGGGAGATGATGAAGCACCCTCAAAATGAGCCTGAGCCAGCTGTGAGGTTCAGAAAGGGGAGATGGTGAAGCACCCTCAAAATGAGCCTGAGCCAGCTGTGAGGTTCAGAAAGGGGAGATGGTGAAGCACCCTCAAAATGAGCCTGAGCCAGCTGTGAGGTTCAGAAAGGGGAGATGGTGAAGCACCCTCAAAATGAGCCTGAGCCAGCTGTGAGGTTCAGAAAGGGGAGATGGTGGGAGAATGAAGCAAGGTGACAGTGTAAACTAAACTAAACTCTTGCCACTTTTACCAGCTCACATTGTGTTGGAGAACATGAATTGACCATTAAGTAAGTATTGCGTAGCAGACTGCTAAACGTGTGGACTGGCAGAGCTACAATCGTGTTATTTTCTGAAAAGCGACTAATATCGGAGATAGCACACTGGTAGTTCCAAAATTGCACACACTGCTGACAATTGATAAGGGCTAGTGTCACAGACTCTGGGCCTACAGCTTATTTGTCCGGAATTTATTGCAAGCAGGCAGTAATTGACTGCAAGTTGCATATTCTTGAGATAAACAGGAAGAGCCAAATCCACACGTTTGGGCGTCGAGCCAACAGCAACTTCTCTTACAAACGCTGGATGCTGGCTGAGGAAACTGAAGCACCCAAGAGAACATGACAATAGCAAACTAACATCCTAAGAACAACACGTCATTTTATGCAGACAAGCAATTTTCAAGGACACCTCAGCACATGACACTAGCCACATCTTTTGCACACAACACAAAAACATTACACACACAGTACTAAGAAAGAGCTGTAACCACAGAACGTTGTCCCTGTCCTAATGGTTCAGTGCCAGGGACAGGGGAGTGGAAACACTCTGTGCAGCAGGGTATTTAATGTCCTGTAAACTGTAAAAACTTTGAATCTTCTAGTTCTGTTATGGAAACTTGATTCCCTGCATATAAAATAAACATTTACTGAAGAAATGGAGTCTGTGCATTTTCTTAAATCTACTTACTTTTTAAATTACATCACACTGCTTATATAAAAAATAAAATAAAATAAAATAAGTTTTACCTCCCTACCCTATTTTTTTTCCAGCATAACCAGAACTACACATTTTTTTTATTTGGCCTAATAATTGCTTTCACTTACCAGCCTTTTCTAAATTATTTATTTATTTATTTATTTATTTATTTATTTATTAATTAATTACGCCAGGAATAAAAGAAAAGAACAAAGTGTTATAACCCATTTTTTTTTCAAAAGTTCAAATTGAAATATTTTACACAATAGTTCTGAGCGAAACTGAACTACAGGTATAACATCAGCGTGAATGAAAGCATTTGTACTGAACAGATAGGAGGCTTCCATAAGACCTGACTGGCAGATCTAGACTAGACTTTGCATTCTGCTTTCATGTCGACGAACACACGAGGCAGCCAATCAGAATCATGCACGAAAAGGAAATAAACAAATCCTCCCTCCATCGCAGACTTGCTTTATTAACAAGCCTGGAACTGCCCAATCACGCACTCATTCGATTGGCTGTGCCTTTAAAGGGCGGGGTCTAGAGGCCCGTCACAGACCTATTGCTGCCAGTCAAACTGACGGGCGGCTTCAGTCTCTGCCAGTCAACTAGCTTCTGAACCTGTCTGACAGGTTTACCAGTTAATGGAAACGCTGCTATATTATTTATTGTAGCTCCCTTTCAATTCAAAGACGACCACCAATGACATTACGTATGGGATATGCCTGCCCATTGGGTCGGTATCGCTAAGCTCTCTATACCAGAACTGCCGAAGGCCCCTTCCTGGGATGATGCACTCAGTCCCGCCCACCGAGGGGATAAAACTGTCATCCAAAGGAAGCCATTTCTCTTTTTCCTTCTCAACATGGTAAGGTAAGACCTCTATGTCCAGCTGAGCGTGTTGATAGAAAATAATTTCTCGAGTCGATTGTATTTCCATTGCATTCGTGCCGAAAACTGGCTCGCCGCTTTCCCGGAATCAACGACTTTGAAAAGACTGAGCCTTTTGCCTTTCTGTCTTTCAGCGGCCTCCTCGCTTGCATGGTAGGCCGCTCTTTGTATCTGTCTGTCGTGTGTGAGCGACTGCCTGTGCAGTCATCCGCCAGTGGTTGTCTATTTCTTCCTGAGAATACACAGCTCCTCCACGGGGCTAGGCCTTGTCGCATCCCCGCTGTCGAGTAGACCTCAGTGAGTCGGGTCTTGTAAACAAACAGTGTGTTCTCCCCTATACTATCTTTCTACTGTGTTTTTGTTGTCTGCTTTAACTCGCCCACTGCGGCTTCGGCCCTTGTGTCCCCCTGGTGCACACTACGCGCTGACCAGGTGTGTGTGACTGTGCGGTTAGGGTAGGCACAATTGCGTAGCGGCCCCCCAGTGCTTCAGTACCGCAGCGCACGCATAGCCCTTGGTACTTTGGTATCTCGGTGCACAAGTGCTCAGTGCATACGGCACACGGTGCCCAGCACCACAGCATCAGTGCACAGTCACAGCGCTGCACTGTACACGTGGTGCACACGCTACTTGGTACCCACTGCTAGAGCACTAGTGCACGAACGCACGGTGCTGCACGGTACTCTGTGCGCATGGTGCTCGGTAGGCAGGTGTCTAGTACCTTGATGTGCATAGCGCCCTCGGGTGCCCTCTGCCTGTAGATGGTGCTGCACTCCGCTGTAGACTACGCGCTGCCCCGGTCGTGTGACTGCACATAGTCCCAAGGGCTGCTGCGGTGTTGGAATGGGGTCTCACGTGGCTTACCGTCAACCCCCTTTGATGGCTCCTGTGTTTCAACCTCCTGCTAAAGCTTCCTGGCGAAAAACCAGTTCACTGATGTGTGGAACAAGCTGGGAGGTGAGCCACATCAACCGGATTGCCCCACTATGGGATGTGACCTCATTCGACCAGGTAAGACTGTTCCATTCACTCCAGCAGTCGGGTTTTGTGATTCCTGTGTCAGTGGATGATACACAAACCCAGGCTCTCTTAGATTCAGGGTGTAGTCAGTCCCTGATACAAGAGAGCTTAATCTCACCGGGGCATAAACAAATAATGGGAGAGGTGCATATAAAATGTATTCATGGGGATGTGCGCACTTATCCCAAAATGTGTGTGAATTTGAAAATTAGCCAGCAGGTGACGCGAGTGCAATTGGGTTTGTGTCCTCGATTGCCGGTGCCTGTGGTTCTGGGACAGGACTGCGAGCAGTTTAAAGATTGGTTGGCTGCTGTGACAGCCCTGTCTTCCTTATTGGCTAAGAGGAAGTAATTGGCGAGATCTTCCCCTTTCGTGACCCAGACTGCTATTGCCATAGATTTAGACCCCGCAAAACTAAACAGGAACACCGGGACCGGGAAGTTTCAGGTGGGGGCGATTGGTGAAGAGTCTTGGGGGGAGGCTGCGGAGCCAGCGCAGGGGTCTGGCTAAGCTGCCTCCGCTCAGGACCGACCTGATCCCGAGCTGGAAGCCATGGGAGCTGATTTTTTAGCTCATTCCCGTGACTTCCGACTCGAGCAAGGGCATGACGACGTGCTGGGCAGGCTCTTTGACCAAGCAGCTGTGGTTAATGGTTGGGTGGTCGAGCCCAGACTCGCCGCCGTGTACCCTCAATTAATCGAGACTTTTTGTACCGTGTTGAAAAATTACCCCAGGCGGGGAAAGTGAGTCACCAGTTTCTCATTCCTCAGCTCTTTAAGGAGGATTTGTTGCAGCTTGCTCACGCTATTCCCCTGTCTGGTCATTTGGGAAGGGACAAGACTAAAGCGAGGCTTTTGACACGGTTCTATTGGCTGGGGCTGGATGGTGACGTCAGGCGTTTTTTGTGAACGCTGTGGGGAGTGTCAGAAAGCTCCATTGCCCCTAGTGGAAGCTCCGTTTGAGCATTTTGGAGTAGATATAGTGGGACCGCTAGAAAGGAGTGCGGCAGGATACACACACCTATTGGTCATTTTGAATTATGCTACGTGTTATCCAGAAGCCATTCCCCTCTGATCTGCATCTGCTAACTCTGTTGCCAACGAGCTTGTGAAGGCTGATGGTCTTGTGGAACGTTTTAATAAGACCCTCAAAAACATGTTGTGCAGATTCATTGACAGTGACTTGCGCTACTGGGACCAGCTGATTCTCCCCTTCTCTTTGCTATTAGAGAGGTACCTCAGGCTTCTACGGGATTGTTACCATTCAAGCTATTGTATGGGCGGAGACCCCGGGGTGTGCTCGATCTGGTCAGAGAGATGTGGGAGGAGCAGCAGGACAATTCAACCAATACTGTCCGGTATGTGTTGGACCTGCGCAAACGTCTTGAGCCTGTGGGAAAATGGGCGCATGACAATTTGCATCAGGCTCAGCAAAGACAGGAGACCCAATATAACAGAGGGGCCCGGTTACGCACGTTTCAGCCAGGGGATAAGGTGCTTCAATTGTTACCCAGCTCTGAGTCCAAACTTCTGGCGAAGTGGCAAGGACCTTTTGAGGTTACGCGCCGGGTTGGGACGGTGGATTATGAGATTTGCCAGCCGGAGAGACGGAGAGAAAAGCATTTATCATGTAAACCTCTTGAAGCCTTGGTTGCAACAGGAGGCTTTGTTAGTGGCGCAAGCAGATGATGTCACAGACCTGGGACCCGATCTTTCTGTGTTGGCGAAAAAGAGTCAGTACAGATTGCAGATAATCTGACACCAACACAGAAATGTAAGAATCGGGAGCTGGTGGCGGAGTTTCCTGATGTGTTTTCTCCCGTCCCGGGCCAGACTCGAGTAACCCACCATCACATTGGCATTGAGCCGGGGGCGCCAGTTCGCCAGAGGCCGTACCGCATACCTGAGCGCAAAAGGCAGGTAGTAAAGGCGGAGATTGACGAGATGCTCAGACTGGGGGTAATAGAGGAGTCCCAAAGTGACTGGAACAGTCCGATTGTTTTAGTGGATAAGTCGGACTGGTCAACTCGATTTTGCATAGACTTCAGGCAAGTTAATGAAAAATCAAAGTTTGACGCTTATCCCATGCCCTGGGTATGTCATTTTATGATGACACTGGATTTAACAAATGGGTGCTGGCAGATACTCCTGACCCCGGAATCCAGAGAGAGGACAGCGTTTTCAACTCCCTTCGGGTTGTACCAATTTAGGACCATGCCCTTTGGGTTGCACGGAGCACCAGCCACTTTCCAGCGGATGATGGATCGCATTTTGCGGCCCCATCAGCAGTACGTCGCTGCTTACATAGATGATGTGGTTATCCACAGCGAGGACTGGCCGAGTCATCTGCGTAAGGTAGCGGCGGTACTGCAATCCTTGCAGGAGGCTGGGCTCACTGCTAACCCAAAGAAATGTGCCATTGGGAAGAGTGAGTCGGAGTATTTAGGGTATCGAGTATTGAGTGGCCAGATCAGACTGCTGATTGCTAAGGTGAAAGCCTTGGCTGACTGACCGGTCCCTACGACCAAAACCCAGGTGCGCTCTTTCTTGGGACTAGCGGGCTATTATAGGAAGTTCATCCCGAGCTTCGCCATGCTCGCTGCTCCCTTGACAGACCTCACCCGGAAGGCTGCCCCAAATATGGTTCAGTGGACGGAGTCGTGCCAGAGAGCCTTTCTCGTGTTGAAGCGAAGGCTGTGTAGCAAGCCAGTGCTGTGCAGTCCTGATTTCAGCAGGCAGTTCACCCTGCAGACGGATGCGTCAGAGACAGGTCTCGGGGCAGTGTTGTCTCAGGAGGTGCGGGGAAGCGAGCACCCGGTCGTGTATATCAGCAGGAAGCTCATTCCCCGCGAGAAAAACTATAGAATCATCGAGAAGGAGTGTCTCGCAGTAAAATGGGCAGTCGAGTCACTCCGGTACTACCTCCTGGGGCGACACTTCACCCTGATTACAGATCATGCCCCCTTAGCATGGCTTCACCGGATGAAGGATAACAACGCCAGAATCACGCAGTGGTACTTGGCCCTGCAGCCCGATGCCTTCAGGGTAGTCCACCAAGCAGGGAAACTGCATCAAAACTGCATCAAGAGATTTTTTTTCTCATGAAGGCATGGTGATGTAGGATTTTCAGTTGGACCGGTGGTGCCATTCTGGGAAGGAGAATGTGCAACGGTTGAGATCTGTGCTGACTTTCTGGTGTATCCGTGGTTCTGCAGGAAGAGGGCAGCAGTTTTGCAAGATCCGCCTGTCAGTCATGGCGATGACACAGAGAGGTGGGTAAGAGGGTGCGTTGGCTTTCCTCCCTCTGAGTGGCTGAGAGGCGGGCCTTGGGGGATTGCTTGGCCCATAAGAACTGCGCTTGGTTGTGCATTCGGGTGGCCATGATTGGAAAACACACAGAGACGCTGGCTGAGACCAAAGCGACCAAAACAGGCAAGCATGGCTGAGGAAGACAGCCAGCAATAAATAAACCATTTTATTAAAATCTCTTGTTACGTAGCCAAGGGGGCGTGTGCAGTGATAGGGGAACCTTGGCCACCCCAGTGTATAGTGCATAACAGCGTAGGACGGAGATCCCAAGCTGACCGGCTCAGCGGCAGTGGGGGCACTGCGTAAGCAGCACCTTTATTTTGTAGTTTTATTACTATGTTTTATTTTCCCTTTTCATTTCGCCTTTTGTTTTCATTATTATTTTGAGCACCTGTGAGTGCGCCAGCTTTAACTGTTTTACCAGTATTGGTATTACTGTGGTCCTGTTTACCGTTGCGGGTATTCATGCCATGGACAACAGTGCCCTCTGCGGGCTAAAAGAAAATACAGAAAATAATAAAACTGGGCACCAGTGCGGTGTTTTCAATTAAACCTCCTGTCTCCCGTGTGTGTCAGTGAATTGCCCACCACCCTTCCACATTGGCCTAAAGCGATTTAACTTCTGAAATACCCCAGTTAAATTTAATCTGTTAAATTTGTGTTAAATTTCTATGCAAATAAGAAGCTGGAATTCCTTGCAGTTGATATATTTGATATGTAGCTACTTCTATTACATTTTAGCATAATTAATATTGGTATAATCAATCATAAATGCTTAGTTTAGTACTCATAACAGGCAAAAAGAAACAACATGGTACAAGAATTATAAGTATCAACACAAGCAGGAATAAAACATTTAAACAAACATTTTCATAAGCAAGCTGGCTTCAGTGTGGTTACATACACGCAGGCTTCAGTGTGGTTACGTACACGTGCACGCAGGCTTCAGTGTGGTTATGTACACACGCTTCAGTGTGGTTACGTACACGTGCACACAGGCTTCAGTGTGGTTACGTACACGTGCACACAGGCTTCAGTGTGGTTACGTACACATGCAAGCAGGCTTCAGTGTGGTTACGTGCACACAGGCTTCAGTGTGGTTACGTGCACGCAGGCTTCAGTGTGGTTACGTACACGCAGGCTTCAGTGTGGTTACGTACACGCAGGCTTCAGTGTGGTTACATACATGCAGGCTTCAGTGTGGTTACGTACACGTGCATGCAGGCTTCAGTGTCGTTATGTACACGTGCACACAGGCTTCAGTGTGGTTACATACACGCAGGCTTCAGTGTGGTTACGTACACGCAGGCTTCAGTGTGGTTACGTGCACACAGGCTTCAGTGTGGTTATGTGCACGCAGACTTCAGTGTGGTTACGTGCACACAGGCTTCAGTGTGGTTACGTACATGTACACGCAGGCTTCAGTGTGGTTACATACACATGCACGCAGGATTCAGTGTGGTTACGTACACGTGCATGCAGGCTTCAGTGTGGTTACGTACACGTGCACGCAGGCTTCAGAGTGGTTACGTACACGCAGGATTCAGTGTGGTTACGTACACGTGCATGCAGGCTTCAGTGTGGTTACGTGCACACAGGCTTCAGTGTGGTTACGTGCACGCAGACTTCAGTGTGGTTACGTGCACACAGGCTTCAGTGTGGTTACGTACATGTGCACACAGGCTTCAGTGTGGTTACGTACACATGCACGCAGGATTCAGTGTGGTCACGTACACGCAGGATTCAGTGTGGTTACGTACACGTGCATGCAGGCTTCAGTGTGGTTACGTACACACAGGCTTCAGTGTGGTTACGTACACACAGGCTTCAGTGTGGTTACGTACACACAGGCTTCAGTGTGGTTACGTGCATGCAGGCTTCAGTGTGGTTACGCGCACGCAGGCTTTAGTGTGGTTACGTACACGTGCACACAGGCTTCAGTGTGGTTACGTGCACGCAGGCTTTAGTGTGGTTACATACACGTGCACACAGGCTTCAGTGTGGTTACGTACACGTGCACACACGCAGGATTCAGTGTTGTTACGTGCACGCAAGCTTCAATGTGGTTTACGTACACGCAGACTTCAGTGTGGTTACGTACACGTGCACGCAGGCTTCAGTGTGGTTACGTACACGTGCACGCAGGCTTCAGTGTGGTTATGTACACACGCTTCAGTGTGGCTACGTACACGTGCACGCAGGCTTCAGTGTGGTTATGTACACACGCTTCAGTGTGGTTACGTACACGTGCACGCAGGCTTCAGTGTGGTTACGTACACGTGCACGCAGGCTTCAGTGTGGTTACGTACACATGCAAGCAGGCTTCAGTGTGGTTACGTACACACGCTTCAGTGTGGTTACGTACACGTGCAGGCAGGCTTCAGTGTGGTTACGTACACGTAGGCTTCAGTGTGGTTACGTACACGTACACGCAGGCTTCAGAGTGGTTACGTACACGCAGGCTTCAGTGTGGTTACGTACACGCAGGATTCAGTGTGGTTACGTACACGCAGGCTTCAGTGTGGTTACGTGCACGTAGGCTTCAGTGTGGTTACGTACACGCAGGCTTCAGTGTGGTTACGTACACGTGCACACAGGCTTCAGTGTGGTTACGTACACGCAGGCTTCAGTGTGGTTACGTGCACGTAGGCTTCAGTGTGGTTATGTACACGCAGGCTTCAGTGTGGTTACGTACACGTGCACGCAGGCTTCAGTGTGGTTACGTACACGCAGGATTCAGTTTGGTTACGTACATGTGCACGCAGGCATCAGTGTGGTTACGTGCACGCAGCCTTCAGTGTGGTTACGTACACGTGCACGCAGGCTTCACTGTGGTTACGTACACGCAGGCTTCAGTGTGGTTACGTACACGTGCACGCAGGCTTCACTGTGGTTACGTACACGTGCACTGAAATGGATGCAGCTGTGTTTATTAAGAATATTAATAAACACAGCTGAAAAAAAAAACATTTTATAGGCCACTGAAATGTGATTAATGTGGGTCACGGACCACGCCTTCCAAAAACACAACCTTTTTGTACCACGTCACGCATGACGTATCAAAAGGGAAAGGGAAACACTCCTCGGCCTGTATGTCTGACCTGCAGGTTTGTGAGATAAAAAAAAAAGTAATAATAATATTAATGTGGTGAATACGTGCGGGGGTTGCATGAACTCCGACCTGTCAGGGAACCAGGTGCATGCCTTTCCAGGGAAAAAGAGTGTTGTAGTTCACTCGTGGGTGCGCTTTGTACAAGTCAAAAGAGAGGACTTCACCGCCAAATCTGTTCACCAAAACAATTCTGTCGTATGTGGCGCGCACTTTCTCAACAGTGATTATCTGGAGGACGACTTACTTGAATATAGCATGGGATTGAGAAGCAAGCAACGAGTCAGGCTGAGTCAGATGTGGTACCTTCAGTGGTTTTTAAATAAATATATCATTGAGGTTTTATAGGAAACCACTATGAACACACACACACCGGTATGGAGTATATGGTAACAGTATCCTGGGAGACAGTCAGCATGGTTTTAGGAAAGGGAGATCGTGTCTAACTAACCTGCTTGACTTTTTTGAGGATGCAACATTGAAAATGGATAATTGCAAACCATACGACATGGTTTATTTAGATTTCCAGAAAGCTTTTGACAAAGTCCTGCATAAAAGATTAATTCTCAAACTGAAGGCAGTAGGGATTCAAGGAAATGCATGCACATGGATTAGGGAGTGGTTAACATGTAGAAAACAGAAAGTACTGATTAGAGGAGAAACCTCAAAATGGAGCGAGGTAACCAGTGGTGTACCACAAGGATCAGTATTAGGTCCTCTGCTATTCCTAATCTACATTTAATGATTTAGATTCTGGTATAGTAAGGAAACTTGTTAAATTTGCAGACGACACATAAATAGGAGGAGTGGCAAACACTGCTGCAGCAGCAAAGGTCATTCAAAATGATCTAGACAGCATTCAGAACTGGGCAGACACATGGTAAATTAAATTTAATAGAGAAAAGTGTAAGGTACTGCAAGCAGGCAATAAAAATGTGAATTATAAATAGTATATGGGAGATACTGAAATTGAAGAAGGAATGTATGAAAAAGACCTAGGAGTTTATGTTGACTCAGAAATGTCTTCATCTAGACAATGTGGGGAAGCTATAAAAAAGGCCAACAAGATGCTTGGATATATTGTGAGAAGTGTTGAATTTAAATCAAGGGAAGTAATTTTAACCCTTTGCGGTCCTATGTCAGACCTGGCCCAACATTGCAATTATTCCTATCCGGTCCAATGTCGGACCCTGTTCGACGTCATCAGAAAGACGCAAAAAACGGGTTTCTAGTCGTTTTTTCTCCGGAAAAAGCCGAGAAAACCATTCAATGGCTGAGTGGGAGCGACAGGAGCCGAGACAAGCCGAAAAAAAAGGGCGTATCTCATGAATAGTCATACTTGCCCCTAGCATCACATAGGGGCGGTCATAAGGAAACAAGCTGGCTGCTACTGCATCAGCGCTCAGAGACTATCACGGACATTTGCAGAGCTTTTTTGAGATGTTATAGTAATAAAATAATGACTTTGATCGCATTATTGAGGCGTTTGGTGATAAAACGAGTGATCAGGAGATGATTGATCGGTATGTACGACTATTATTATTATTATTATTATTATTATTATTATTATTATTTATTTCTTAGCATATGTGAAAGCTATAGCGAGTGAAAGGGTGGGGCGGGGCTGGAGATGCCTAGTGAGTGCTTTGTTGATATGCAGGGCATTTAAACCCGTTTGACTGTGGAAAAAAAAACTTTTAAACAGTGCGTCTAAAATTAACTGCGCGTGTGAAAATAAATTGGACCTGACGCGCCTGACACGCACTTAATAAATGGACTGCAAAGGGTTAAAACTTTACAATGCATTAGTAAGACATCACCTAGAATATTGTGTTCAGTTCTGGTCACCTTGTTACAAAAAGGATATTGCTGCTCTAGAAAGAGTGCAAACAAGAGCAAAGAAGACTACGCAGTGATCTGATTCAAGCATTCAAAATTCTAAAAGGTATTGACAATGTCGACCCAGGGGACTTTTTCGACCTGAAAAAATAAACAAGGACCAGGGGTCACAAATGGAGATTAGATAAAGGGGCATTCAGAACAGAAAATAGGAGGCACTTTTTACACAGAGAATTGTGAGGGTCTGGAACCAACTCCCCAGTAATGTTGTTGAAGCTGACACCCTGGGATCCTTCAAGAAGCTGTTTGATGAGATTCTGGGATCAATAAGCTACTAACAACCAAACGAGCAAGATGGACCGAATGGTCTCCTATACAGAATGTATTGGTGTGTTTGACCTGCAAGATACACTTTAAGCTGCATCTGTTGTGTTGGTTGGAATAAAGACTGCATTTGTGTTTCAACAAGTTCAGTGCGGAAGTAGTTTTAATTGCATTTAGTATTAAGTTGTGAGTTACTTAAACACAATCAATGTTGAAATGGTTCAGACATTCGTAGCTGTTGTTTTCAAATACACACAATATCATCACTTCAGTTAAAGTTTTATCTTGTTTCAATTGTTCAAAGTAGCATTGTTTGTCCTTTAATCTTAGCAAAGTGTATTACACGTTTTTACTTCTGGTTTGCATATAGATATTTCTTACCCAAACAAATAGTACAGTGCACTCCGTTTATAAGAATCACTGATAAAAGAATCAACCGCATATAGTGATCAAAACCACTGGGACCAAATCATTCCTATACTAACCAGGCTATAAAAACTCTGCTTGTAAGAATCAAGTAATCTGCTTATAAGAATCATTTCAGGGTAAATTGACTACATGTAATACAGTACTGTATCAAATACAATGACGTGTACAGCCAATAAAAGCTGTTTTTGAATTTGGTCACATCTCGCGTGATTAGGCACGTACACAGCGTGGATCGTGCAATGATGCAGGAAACACTGCATTGTTTGGAATCAGACAGGTGACTGTGCCACTGCATTGTGCAGGTATGTTTTATGTGTTCTCTGTTACTGGAAATGTGTTTCAATAAAGTGAATACATGTTAATTGAATAAATACTGAGTACTGTATGAGGTCTGAGGTGACTGCATTGTGAGATGAGTCCAAGAGAATGAGTTCATGCTTGCTTCACTTCACTGTGAGAGGAGTCTGAATCCAAGATAAAGATCTCAAGAGAATGAGTTCATGCTTGCTTCACTTCACTGTGAGAGGAGTCTGAATCCAAGATAAAGATCTCAAGAGAATGAGTTCATGCTTGCTTCACTTCACTGTGAGAGGAGTCTGAATCCAAGATAAAGATCTCAAGAGAATGAGTTCATGCTTGCTTCACTTCACTGTGAGAGGAGTCTGAATCCAAGATAAAGATCTCAAGAGAATGAGTTCATGCTTGCTTCACTTCACTGTGAGATGAGTCTGAATCCAAGATAAAGATCTCAAGAGAATGAGTTCATGCTTGCTTCACTTCACTGTGAGAGGAGTCTGAATCCAAGATAAAGATCTCAAGAGAACGAGTTCATGCTTGCTTCTCTTTAAATATAGCGCCCAAAGAGGAGTTTACTTTGGTGATCCAATCACTTCCGGGTAAAACAGGAAATTAATCTCCGACTGAAATAAGTCCTTTCATTGGCTTATAGTTTGACTGACACCTCACTTTTACACAAGCAATGCATGTCATTAAAGCAAGCAGTGTCCCTCCCCCATGGATAGAGAATTCATTAAAACAGTAACCTTTATAGAACTAAACTTCATTGTGATATAACTTTAGTTACATCGATCATAGAGAAATAAACATTTCAGTTTCATTCTCCTAATTGAGAGGAATAGTAGTTTCTCGCGCCAAGTTATCAGTGAGAACTGCCACTGACTCTCTATACAGCATGGATAGTTTATGTGTTTTCAGGGTATTGGCGCAGTGAAAGTAAATCAACCAAAAGAACCATTTCACTTTCAATTTGTAGTTCCCAACACTTAGCTGAAATGTAGAAAAAAAAGTAAATGCCTGTCATACAATAAATAAGTTGCCAAAGTAAGGTAAAAATGCCCTTCTCCTCCTCCCAGCGTTTTTTTGCAAATTTTTGCAGACCCCGGGCACTTTTATCCACGCATATGTATATCACAGGACATCCAAGTTTAATGACAATTAACTTGTTTAGGCAACATGAAAATATACTAGGGAGCACACTTATTGTGACTTCTTTATCATTTATATTAAAGGACTTATTTCTGTTTTAAAATAGAACATTTGCCAGCAAAAATATCTTTCTTTATATAAATATAAAAGAAAGGCCTGGCATGTGTGGGACTATACCCTTCAGTTTGCAAGCGTGTCGTGCAGAAGGTGGCCATCTCCCGAATGAATTAAGTGATTAATTTGTTGCTGATCGGGAGATGGTCACCTGTATAAAAACCTGCAGTTCTCTGCACTCCGGGTGGTGGGTGTTCGGAAGAGGAGAGGAAGTAAAATTAGCTGAGTCAGTGAAGGCTACTGCCCAGTCTGACCGGTTTGTGTGTTCAGTATTTGTGATTTGTTTTATTTTACACCTTTTGTTTTGTGCTCTGTAAGCGAGTCTTTTTATTGAAATATTTATTTTGACTTTTGTTATTTAAAAATAAATGGCACTCGCTGTGCCTTTGCACTGCAGTGCTGGTGTCAGTGTTTTGCACTGCAGTCCTGGTGTCAGTGTTTTGCACTGCAGTCCTGGTGTCAGTGTTTTGCACTGCAGTACCTGGTGTCAGTTTTTTGCACTGCAGTACTGGTGCCAGTTTTTTGCACTGCAGTACTGGTGTCAGTGTTTTGCACTGCAGTACCTGGTGTCAGTGTTTTGCACTGCAGTACCTGGTGTCAGTTTTTTGCACTGCAGTACCTGGTGTCAGTGTTTTGCACTGCAGTACTGGTGTCAGTGTTTTGCACTGCAGTACCTGGTGTCAGTGTTTTGCACTGCAGTACCTGGTGTCAGTTTTTTGCACTGCAGTACCTGGTGTCAGTGTTTTGCACTGCAGTACCTGGTGTCAGTGTTTTGCACTGCAGTACCTGGTGTCAGTGTTTTGCACTGCAGTACCTGGTGTCAGTTTTTTGCACTGCAGTACCTGGTGTCAGTTTTTTGCACTGCAGTACTGGTGTCAGTGTTTTTGCACTGCAGTGCTGGTGTCAGTGTTTTTGCACTGCAGTGCTGGTGTCAGTGTTTTGCACTGCAGTGCTGGTGTCAGTGTTTTGCACTGCAGTGCTGGTGTCAGTTTTTTGCACTGCAGTGCCGGTGTCAGTGTTTTGCACTGCAGTGCTGGTGTCAGTGTTTTGCACTGCAGTACTGGTGTCAGTGTTTTGCACTGCAGTGCTGGTGTCAGTGTTTTGCACTGCAGTGCTGGTGTAAGTGTTTTGCACTGCAGTACTGGTGTCAGTGTTTTGCACTGCAGTACTGGTGTCAGTGTTTTGCACTGCAGTACTGGTGTCAGTGTTTTGCACTGCAGTACTGGTGTCAGTTTTTTGCACTGCAGTACTGGTGTCAGTTTTTTGCACTGCAGTACTGGTGTCAGTGTTTTCCTTCCTGCACTCTGGCCCGACATCACCACAACACCATTCCTGTCACATGTCCTTATTGGCACAAGGAAGTACGGTTCCTCACGATACTGGTTGATGAGAGTATCGCTATTTGGGGTCCCCACTGGACAAAAAGGAATGTTCAATTCTGAGCATTAGCTATGCTGAAGGATAGCCTATATATTTAGTAAAAGTAAAACACAAATACATTCATAAATATTGAAATAAATACATAAATCAATACATAGACATTTATTTATCTATCTATCTTGATATTTATTTCATGATCACTATCAGATATAAACACTGCCATTTAATACTGTATGAAACAAATAAATACTCAATTGCACATTAGTGAAGATTTTTGTTCATAAAGGTCATCATGCTTTCATATATTTTTACTTTCAAATTAAAAGAATATATTGTAACGACCCGGACACTTGCTTTGTTGCAGGACTTGTTGTCTGTTCAGTTGGTCTCGTCTGTCATTTACGATACATGTATTGTAAGTGGAACGGGTCACGCCGTTTCTTAGCATGGGAAGGGGGAGTGAGTGAATGAGTGGGGAGAATGTGTGTTGCTGTAAAACCGATGGGGGCCAAGGTTACCCCAATTGTTTCTACTAACTTGGTTTGTGTTTTTCAGGCACAATAAAAGCGGATCAAACTTGTATCAAACACAAGCCAAGTTAGTAGAAACAACTGGGGCAACCTTGGCCCCCATCGGTTTTACAGTTGTGTCTATTTGCTTTGTGCTGGGCAAGGTGGCCCCAATGGTTTCTTGAAACTTGGCTTGTGTTTTTGATATCTCCACTTTAAATGGCTGGGCACTTTTAGTTTTTTCACATTTCCAATGTGTTTCTGTTTCAGATTAAATAACTGTTACAAGCATGTTAAACAATAATTATAAGGAAAATAATGTAAGAATTATTTTCACTTTAAACTTCATTCAAACAATAAACATTTCAATCTTATTGGGAAAACAATCTTAAACAACTCTTAAACTTGAGTCTGTAAGATCAGTTATTACAATGATTCTAAAACTAGTTTAAATCAGTTAAAATGTAACTCACTTAAACTACATTTGACCCATAATTTGTAATTTCATGGGAGAGTGTCATGGCACCTTGTATCCACCAGGTGTCACACTTAACCATTTATAGAAAGAAAGTTGTATATTGGCTTTCAGACAGACATTCTTATTGGAAAGATAATAATCAGCTTTGTTTGTTTAGACAAGACTGGCAGGTCAGCACAGCAGGGAATCTAAACCATTCCCCAATTGAAATGTTTACGACCCTGTTACTGATATCTAGTCCTTTGAAGTATTGGGACATGATCATTTTTCATTAGTTCTAGAAACGTGATAAAATGTACAAGACAAACCCTCCAGGCGGTTGCCCAGTAAGGACGGTGCAGTCTTGTCTCTGGGATGCTACATACCGGGGTCGGGATACTCGTTCCCATCAATGTATTTATTTTCAAGTTAATGAAGTTTAAATGCTAAACCCTGAAACTCATTCCCCACACTGTTATCGAAATGCATGCATGCTTTTAAGAGTGATACACAAAACAGTAAATTGCACTGGGACTCATAATGTAAGGCAGTGGTCCACATAAGCTGCATACCTGCCACTTTTACACATTAAAAAAAATCAGAAATGCGCACTGAATTTAAATGTAATTCGCAAAAATATGCACAGCAATGTTGCTGCACAGCTTGTCTGCCTCCCCTAAAACTTCCACTAACAACTACATCTCCCAGAATGCAATGTCTTCAGTTACTAGGAAACGGTGCACAAGAAAAACCAACCCAACACACATTATCCAATCTCTGGCTAGCCCTGCTGTCTTTGCAGCCAATCACAGTAAGAATAAGAACAATCCAAAGCCACACAGGTTGAAGTGTAAACACCCCAGTGCAGCTACAAATCCAACTGGAACCATCGTCAGAGGCAAGCGCTAAAAAGGTTCCTATAATATTAAACAAACGGTTTAATAACTTATTATTGCATTTCCTAATTGTATTTATCTGTATGGCTTTATATTAAAGTTTTAACATTTTCACTGAATTTAAGAATTTAATGTTAAAATATAAAGTAACGTAATTCATTTACAGAGTCAGTGTGATACCTCGAAAAAAATGCGCTGAACCGATAAAGAACCTTGTAGAGCTGTGGTTGTACCGGAGTTCAAAGAAACATTGCAGTTAAAATGGAAGACTTTTTTAATGCCTGCCCATTAGCATCAAAGATTATACAGTATATATCGAGATTACTCAGGACTTCAAGGTAAAGTTGCATTTTACCCCATGAAATACATTTTACTCTCAGTGTTAAAAGGGAAAGTTACTCCCAGACCCAAAACCTTCTCTGGAGTGCTGATATAAGGTAATGTTTCTTTCTGAATGAACATGGTCCTTAGGGTTTGTCTCCGTTGTGAATTAGCTGGTGTCTTCTCAGGTTTTGTAACACATTGAAAGTCTTCCCACAGTCAGTGCAGAGATACGGTTTCTCTCCTGTGTGAATTCGCTGGTGTGTTTGAAGGTGTTGTAACACATTGAAACTCTTCCCATAGTCAGAGCAGAGATATGGTTTGTCTCCTGTGCGAATTTGCTTGTGTCTTTCATAATTTCCAAATTCAATTAAACTCGTACCACATTCAGAGCACCAGTATGGTTGCTAGCCTGTATGAATTTGCTGGTGTGCTTGAAGGTCGGTTTTAGTCCAGAAACTGTTCCCAGAGTCAGAGCAACCATGCTGTTTGTCGTCGGTGTGAATTCGCTGGTGTTTTTTCATGTCTCCTGATTGATTGAAACTCTTCCCACAGTCAGAGCAGCGATACGGTTTCTCTCCTGTGTGAATTCGCTGGTGTTTTTTCATGTCTCCTGACTGATTGAAACTCTTCCCACAGTCAGAGCAGCAATACGGTTTCTCTCCTGTATGAATTCGCTGATGTGCTGTCAGGCTTCCTATCCGACTGAAAATCTTGTATGAATTTGCTGGTGTGCTTGAAGGTCGGTTTTAGTCCAGAAACTGTTCCCACAGTCAGAACAGCTATACGGTTTCTCTCCTGTATGAATTCGCTGGTGTGTTTTCAGGGAGTCTGAGTGCCTGAAAATCTTCCCACAGTCAGAGCAGCAATACGGTTTCTCTCCTGTATGAATTCGCTGGTGTGTTTTCAGGGAGTCTGAGTGCCTGAAACTCTTCCCACAGTCAGAGCAGCAATATCGGTTTCTCTCCTGTATGAATTCGCTGGTGTGTTTTCAGTTTTCCCGATTCTCTGAAACTCTTCCCACAGTCAGAGCAGCAATACTGTTTTTTTCCAGGGTGAGTTTTCTGGTGTATTTTTAAATGTCCTAACTGGGTGAAACCTTTCCCACAGTCAGGATATTCTCCACTGCCCGCCCTCGCTTTAGCTGCTGGACTGGAATCTGGAAAATATGAACAGGAAAGCGGCTTGTAGGCTTAGGGCATGTGGCTGGTGGTGATTAAAGTATGTGTATTTTAGCTGTGGGGTTGCTAAAATTAAAAATGCAAAGTTAAACTTAAAGCCTTTCTGTGTGAAAGCAAAGTCAGTAAAGACTGATGCTGGTGAAACCGAGCCCTGGGATCAAAATCTGACTCTGAAGTTCTCCTGTAATGTTTCAGGACTATTTCCCCTGACAAACCCTACAATATATCTTTCTCCTCAGCATTAGATTACAATGATATCTTTCTCATGATGGCATTTTGAGTTTTTCTAATCTTGGGGTCTGTACAGATGCATACACAGAACTGCAGTGTAATCCATCAGCTGTCAATGATGTGCTTGGAGACTGGAACGGCTCCCTCCCTCTCTCTGTTTGGAATCATCTTGTTTATTGTTGTACAGATATACATCACGGTGCATTAGAAATGTGCAGCCCCATGCCATAGCATTACATTACACATGCAGGGTTTATGTGTTTTGTTAATTCAATTCTTTCCATTTATCATTGCTATAATTGAATCCCAACACAGTGGGTTACAGGACTCCAGTATACAGACAGAAACACAAGCATTACCTAGAATTTTAGGATTGAGACAATTTAAAAAAACAAAAAAAACTAACACTTATGTATTAACAGAGGGAAAATAAAACAGAAAAGGAGACGGTATCTTGCAAAAGAACGAGCTGCTGTATTCAGAGTTCTTCACATTGATACAAGCAGGAGCCCAGCATGTCTTGTTCACAGCTTCCATTTCACTACACTGGCTTTCCACAAAGTTCTATAGTTTTATAGCATGAGGGGTTCTAAGTTGCATCATCTGAGTACATCAGTAACCAATAGAATTAAAGATAAGCATCACCCCATTAAGACCTGAAAAGGAGACTCTCTTCTTAACAATGCATCTTATAAAAGAACATAGCTTTTAGTTTTAACCCTTTAAACACTACAAACATGTAATACTCTACTATTATTCTGACTTCCAGCAGACTTTTCAATATAATGAATGGTGTGATCCCGTCTACAATCCAGAGCCTGGCTATTCTGGAATCTGTTCCTTCTGCCTGATGTTGTGTATACACTACCATGTCCAGCCGGCACCATTCTGAATTGTGCAGTTGTTGAACAGCAAATACATGTCTAATCGTCCACACAGCGAGCGATCTCTTGAAAGAAAAGCTGAACAAACACCAACTCAAAAGAGCTAACAGTGAGAAACCCTGAATGCAGCAGAAAGCACCTGAATCCTCATGCAGGTACAGTACGAGCACGTGAAGGTCTTTCTATGGGAATGGGTTAAACAGGCTTGTGATAATAACAGGTGAAGAGTTTGCTGAAGCATTATTGTGTTTATTACACTGTGTATGTACAGTAACACAGTTGATTTTTAGATCAGTATTCGGATTGGACAGGTTTTAAAGTAATCTAACCAATATGCTCCCTCCCTCTCAACCACACTGTGGATATCACGCAATCTAGAATGACAATGTCACAGCTACTGGGAGTCACTCACCTGCTAGACTACATTCTGAATGTGACCGTCCGTCTTCCTTTCCACCTCCTTGCGTGCTTTTGGGAGAGCCTTCCTCTCCAGCACCTTGCTCTCTCACGCAGATTCTCTCCAGCACCACGCTACACTCCCGCAGGCGTACAGGCTCCAGCTCAGGGATGTTTGGTTTGAGGTCCTCGGATTCTTCCTTCACTGGTTCCATGTGGTCAAACTCTACTTCAGGGGGCTCCTGTTTAATACAGGCAGTTTCCAGCACCTCTTCTTGTTTAACAGGAAGGGGTTCTTCTGTCTGGGGATCTCCAATTCATTGTGCTCAGCTTTAATCTCAGAGTCCTCTGGCTGACTGCTGTCACATTGCATCTCACAGAGCTCCTGTTTAATGGGGAGGGAAGCCAGCCCAGAGAACTCCACTCTAATGGGGACAAGTTCAAGTTCAGGGAACTCCTCTTTAATCTGGACAGATTCCATCTTCACACGGTCCATGGCAGCACATGGGATTCTGTTTAGTAGCTGCCGAAAAAAGAAAATCATTGATTTATTTAAATAGTGTTATGAAGGACATTCAAGGGACAGACACAATCTGGCATTATAGCAGGAGTGGCTTTACTATTGAACGAACACAGAATTTCTTGTAATAAGTTTATAATACCACAGGATTTTATCTTTTGAAAAAGTTTACTAAAATTTATTTAACCATTCTATATACAGCGTTTCCGCAAATTAAATCATTTGTACTGAACAGATAGGAGATAGGAGGCTTCCATAAGACCAGACTGGCAGATCTAGACTAGACTTTGCATTGTGCTTTCATGTCGACGAACACCCGAGGCAGCCAATCAGAATCATGCATGAAAAGGAAATAAACAAATCCTCCCTCCATCGCAGACTTGCTTTGTTAACAAGCCTGGAACTGCCCAATCACGCACTCATTCGATTGGCTGAGCCTTTAAAGGGCGGGGTCTAGAGGCCCGTCACAGACCTATTGCTGCCAGTCAAACTGACGGACGGCTTCAGTCTCTGCCAGTCAACTAGCTTTTGAACCCGTCCGACAGGTTTACCAGTTAATGGAAACGCTGCTATATTAGTCATTGTAGAATTATTTTGTGCACACTGTTCTAGTATATTTATTTCAGTTTTGTTATAGTAACTTTTTTATATACAGTCAACTCTCGTTAATATGAATTTCAAGGGACCGGCAAAAAATGTGTCTCATCAGTAATTATTTTCATCAGGAGTCTAAGTGGTTTTATTGAAGTTGCAGTAACTCTGAAATCAAATTTCAACTACAGTACAATGAAAAGCATTATACATGTATATATACACAGTAATCCGTCACGTATCCGACTGTGGTGGGACCAGACCACGGCGGATATGTAAAGTCAGTTAAATGAATTCTGTTTTAAATACCACTCTCAGCTGTAACAATGACTATGTTCACACAATTACTGTTTTGAGATTCAGCTTTTATTAGGAAGCTCCCTAAATCCCTTGTTTAGAAAGACTCAGGGTATTAATGCTTGTGACAGGGTGAGCGACAGGCAGATGAACAGGATTTATTTACATATAAAACACACTGAACAGCTCACGTGACACTACCAGCTATGGGAGCGTATGGAGCACATACAACACAGTGTACAAAAACTTTGGTGGAATCTACAATCTCTGAACTAATCTGCTCTGTTCAATAATAAACTAACGTTGCTGAAGAGATTGATCATGGCAGATAAACGGTTAGGGCAGATATGTGACGGTGGATACTGTGACGGATTACTGTATATGGCAATAGAGGGTCGTATTCTTGAAACGTTCTTAACAAAAAATCTTAAATCCAACTTTTTCTTAACTTTGGACTTAATAAAGTTCAGAAGAGCTGCTATTCTCCAAAAAATCTTAACTTTTTCTTATCCTTTTCTTAAGAATAAACTTAAGAAATTGATATTCTTCAAAAAGAAAAAGTTCTCAATTGTTTTCTTAAAAATTGTCTTAACTTTAAGATAACTAAACCCTTGTCTTAAAATAAGTGGCTCTTGGGAGGTATGCAGAAGAAATACATATTACATTTTTTGGATCGTTCAATAAAGAAATTAAAATACATTAGGGCTTTAACAAAGGGTACATTTTGACTTTCGAAGGTTGGAATATTATTAATAATAAACTATTTTTCCAAAGCAATTCACACAATAATGTAGTAAATTAAAAAAAAGGTGTGGTGCAGTTACCTAGCATGGAGTAGTAAAAATACAAAATAATGCAACTACTTATACAGTAAAACAAGGGATTACACAACAACACACAAAGCTGTTGAACACACTGTTATACCAGACCACCAAGCTGAGAGAAACCCAAGAATACAAGTAAAGGTAGATTGAACACTGATTACATCTGATACGGAACATTTCAACTTCACAAACTGGGGTTAAAGTTGAATATTTTTATTACAATGAAAATATGATGGGACACAAAATCAAATACTTTCCACATGAACTAGCAGTTTATAAAACAACTTAGTGTAGCCAACTATGTAATGAATACATTTTTGTGACTATTAATGTTTTATTTTACACAATATATAAAACATTGTATTTTTCTAATGGTACATAACATTTATAAACAAATAAAATAATAGTAAACCGGTTCTTGTCATCTTATTTTACAGATATCTGAGTTTGCAGCACACGTGTCAGTTGAAAGGTCTGTTTTTCTATTTGCTTTTTTTTTTTTTTAAATTTAGTCGTTGCCAATTAGTTTTATTATTTTCTCCCCAATTTGAAATGCCCAATTATTTTTAGGCTCAGCTCACCGCTACCACCCCTGCGCTGACTCGGGAGGGCGAAGATGAACACACGCTGTCCTCCGGCGTGTGCCGTCAACCGCCAGCTTCTTTACACTCTGCAGACTCACCGTGCAGCCGCCTCAGAGCTACAGCGTCGGGAGGACAACGCAGCTCTCGGGCAGCTTACAGGCAAGCCCGTGGCGCCGCCAGACTACAGGGGTCGCTGGTGCGCGGTGAGCCGAGGACACCCTGGCCGACTTAACCCCCGGACGGACGCTTCGGCCAATTGAGCGCCGCCCTGGGAGCTCCGTCCACGATCGGCTGTGGAATAGCCTGGACTCGAACCGGCGACGTCCAGGCTATAGAGCGCATCCTGCACTCTAGCGAGTGCTTTTACTGGATCGCCACTCGGGAGCCCCTTATTTGCTTTTTGATTTAAGAAGTATAACTGTGTTTGCATTTGACTTAAAGACTGCTATAATGATTGAGTCATTCAAAATTACAATCAAACTGGACAAATCGTAGATCAGCATTTTACAGACATTCTTGTGCATTCTTTTTCAGAAGCAGTGCGTAAAAATCTACTTTTGAAAACAGCCAAGAAGAAGAAATAGAAATCTACGTGATGAACTGGCTTCGGTACTCTGAGGACGGGAGAGGTGGGAGACGCAGCGCTGATGCCAGACAGAATGCGAAAGGGATTCTGAAGTGAGGTTTATTTGATTTATTTTCTATTGTTGAGCAGTTTATAGTTAGTTGTTTTACCCAGCAACAAAGTTCTTGTTTAGTTTTCTTTCTGATTTTATTGCTTCTTAAAGTTAAAATGTCTGTAAAAATGTGTCTGAAAATAAATCGTATTTTAACCAATAAATGGTGTGTTTGTTTTATAAACAGTCATTTTAGAGATGTTTAACATTGATATATTTTATGATATGATAACCCACCACTCTTATGTGCAATGTATGTGCAATTTAATGCTAACATAGCTCCAGATAATATATGCCGGTACACAGGGTGATATATTCAAAAACACCAATATATAAGCTAACATCACAAAGAGCTATATAAACAAATAGACCATAAATGCAATAATAAAGCAACATTGCACAATACAACATACAAAAACAACAATTAACAGAATCTCAAAGACCCGCAACGTGTGCATCCCATTATGGGTATTTTGGTATTTTAGGATTTCATAACCAGTTAATATAGACCTGAATCATGCTATAACTAACAATGCCATTGTGTTAAGGATTATTTGTGATATCCTTATATCAATTAATGAACATATGTATGCAATGTGTATTACATATTGATGAGATATGTATCAATGCTTTATTTAAAATGTTGCAGCTTTTTGAAGAATGGAGGCCCTGTGGTTGATCTTACAAGAGGCAGAGAAGACAAACCGGAGCGCGAGATGAGAGTCAGCATCACTTCAGGGATGAACTCCTCTGTTCTTCCCCTGGGACAATTATCACCCTTCCTTAAATGCGCTTTACTTGCTCTTATCTGCCCCCTATTTTACTGCATTTAATCCTATACTTCAGAGAACTGTAATCTGCCAAGTGTTTAATCTGTAGTATTTTTTGTATTTAATCATATCCTGATGTAACTATCACTGACACTGTTATCTGCTGTATTATTGAATTGTATTTTGTCACACTTGTACTTGCTTGAACCAAAGTCATTGTATTTATCTTGCTCTTATTGTATTATTACTTGTACTGTGGCTCTTGAAATGTATTTGCTTACGATTGTAAGTCGCCCTGGATAAGGGCGTCTGCTAAGAAATAAATAATAATAATAATAATAATAATAATAATAATAATAATAATAATAATAATTTAAAAATGCCGCGAAATGCCCTCGCCTTTTTGTCAGTGATTGACAGGTCACTGCAGCTAGCGAATCACAACGTAGGTGTTACCTTTGTTTGGTTTTGCGGGCAGTTACAAAAAGGAAAATGAATAATAATAATAATAATAATAATAATAATAATAATAATAATAATAATATATGAATGTTATTTATTTTTGTAGGGAGGCATTGCATGTCCCTGGTAAACACCCAATGGTCGGTGCAAGAAGGAGGGACGAACTTATTAAACTATTAAATTTTCTACGCATCAAGTGTACATATAAATTTAAAAGGTTTAGTGGCTTAAGTCTTTAGGGCTGTTTTTACCTGTAAGAAGACCATGATATTCGCCGCACTACAGTCTAGTCACCGGGGCTCTCTCCGTTTCAGAAGCCGCAGTGCTAAGGACAGATCAGCGAGCAGATTCTCCAGGTAGAAGCACGATTTTCAGTCAGTTAAAAACAGAGCTCCGTGCTGCTGGGAGTTGGGCTACGATACATTTAGCTGCATTTCTATTAAGTTGAGTTACAAGAACACGAATCACAGCCCCTCCATTTAATTAAACAGCCCGTCACTGACGAGACACTTATTGGTGATGCTGTTGTTGTTTTATTTCTGTTTAGATTTGCCCGAATGGATAAAGAATAAATTGTTCAGATGAAACTAACAGAAGCCTGCGTTCATGTTAATATGTATTCAATGAGGACTGATTTCCGTGGTTTATTGATTTATTTTAGTAATACGCAATGTAATACGTATACGGGTATAAATACATACATTAATTACAATGTGTGTTTCGCTACATCTCAATACATGTATATTCAACGCAGTTTACCAGCCTTAGGCCTATATTACTTTTTTTAAAGACAGTATTTAAGAAGTTCTTAAGAAAAATGTAAGAATTGAACTAAAGAAAAATCTTAGGAAGATCTTAACTATTTTCTTACGAACTTTCTTAAGTTTTGTCGTAAGACTTTCAAGAATACGACCCACTGCCTTCACCAGTGCGTCGCAAACAGCTGAACTTTAAATTAAAACAAACTGTAACTTACTTTTTTTAAATCGTCCACGCCTTCTCAACTGGTGCGCAACAAAATGTAAATAAATTAAATGCAACTCTTTTTTTCTAACTATGAAGTTTGCTGTTGTTATTCTCTTTGAAGCGACGCTGTGTCTTTAAATGACTGCAGCAGGACCCTTCTGTAATGAAAGGGTGGCGCTGCCCGAATCACTGAGGCGACTCATTGCTGCCAACTACTGGTTATAAAACAAAACACACAGATGCATTTAATTTCCAAATGGAGTTGTATCTCCCTGTATCCTTTATGTACTTCATTATCGTGTTTTGTGATATTTGCTTCGTGGTAATATGTTTTAAAAAGTTTACAAGACTTGTCAAGCCTTCCTGTCTCACTTTCCCCATCATCCTTCTCTGTGGAATATATTTTGTACAATTACAGAAATCATGTTCCATGGATTCTGTTGTCTTGCACTGATCACAATCTCCACTGTCGTGCTTGCCTGTGATATTCAGGAATTTATTAACAGCGCAATGTCCTATTCTAATTCTACTCCAGATTATTTCCTCTCTTCTATTTTTACACCTGCTGTGTACCTTCTTATCATCCACTGGACAAATGTTAAAACAATGCCTCTCTTTTCATCACTATTCCACTATTCTTGCCATTTTATCAAACCCTTCCTCTTGAAATGTTTATTGTTCATGTTTATTGCATCCTGTTGTGTTGCATTTTTTCCATTAAATCTGCTCCTTCATTTCCCAAATAAGGGATCCAAATAAAACTCACACCAATTCCTTTATAAAACAACTCGTTATACAGATGTATGATTTCCACACTGTATCCTGTCTAGCTTTAGATACCCCTGATTCAATTGCCATAATAGAAGCCATCGAGTCTGAGAATATTATTACTCTGTCTGGTCTGACATCATTTATCCATTCCATAGCTAATGCAATCATTTCTGCAGGAAACACCGATCATTGATCAGGCAACCTGACTGATTCTCCCACATCAAATGCTGTCACATAAAAGCTGATGACACTCTTCCACTATCAATATTCATTGATCCATCTGTATACATATATATATTATTTATTTCTTAGCAGACACCCTTATTCAGGGCGACTTACAATTGTTACAAGATATCACCTTATTTTTACAACAATTACATCATTTCTTTAACACATTATTTTTTGTTACATACAATTCCCCATTTATACAGTTGGGTTTTTACTGGAGCAATCTAGGTAAAGTACCTTGCTCAAGGGTACAGCAGCAGTGTCCCCACCTGGGATTGAACCCACGACGCTCCGGGCAGGAGTCCAGAGCCCTAACCACTACTCCACACTGCTGCCCTGTCCAGAGCCCTAACCACTACTCCACACTGCTGCCCTGTCCAGAGCCCTAACCACTACTCCACACTGCTGCCCTGTCCAGAGCCCTAACCACTACTCCACACTGCTGCCCTGTCCAGAGCCCTAACCACTACTCCACACTGCTGCCCTGTCCAGAGCCCTAACCACTACTCCACACTGCTGCCCTGTCCAGAGCCCTAACCACTACTCCACACTGCTGCCCTGTCCAGAGCCCTAACCACTACTCCACACTGCTGCCCTGTCCAGAGCCCTAACCACTACTCCACACTGCTGCCCTGTCCAGAGCCCTAACCACTACTCCACACTGCTGCCCTGTCCAGAGCCCTGACCACTACTCCACACTGCTGCCCTGTCCAGAGCCCTGACCACTACTCCACACTGCTGCCCTGTCCAGAGCCCTAACCACTACTCCACACTGCTGCCCTGTCCAGAGCCCTAACCACTACTCCACACTGCTGCCCTGTCCAGAGCCCTAACCACTACTCCACACTGCTGCCCTGTCCAGAGCCCTGACCACTACTCCACACTGCTGCCCTGTCCAGAGCCCTAACCACTACTCCACACTGCTGCCCTGTCCAGAGCCCTGACCACTACTCCACACTGCTGCCCTGTCCAGAGCCCTAACCACTACTCCACACTGCTGCCCTGTCCAGAGCCCTAACCACTACTCCACACTGCTGCCCTGTCCAGAGCCCTAACCACTACTCCACACTGCTGCCCTGTCCAGAGCCCTAACCACTACTCCACACTGCTGCCCTGTCCAGAGCCCTAACCACTACTCCACACTGCTGCCCCAGGGTATATTGTTTTCTCGATATATCCTTCTACTAGCCTCTTCGCTGCTGTTTTGTCTTCCACACCTTGTAATGTTTCTCTTAAAATTCATTCTATCTATTCGGCTCTATTAGCTGCCATGGTGGTGTAATTGACACACATTTATCAGTCATCATTTTAATTTGATTTATTTTAAACTGCTCTTCTATTTCTGTAATCCTTCTACCAGATGTATTGAATTGCTTCTCCCCAGTATAACATTCCCAGCACTCATTCAGTGCTTGCTTAGTTGGATGGTTAACCTGCATACTTAGATATATCCAGTAATGTATTCCCAGTCTCAGTCTCCTCAGATTTAATTCCACTTGTAATGCATTCATTGGAGATGTTTTAAAGCACCTGTACATACCCTCAATGCCTGATATTGAATCTGATTAATTTTCTTTACCAATGATTGTTGTGCCATTCCATATCAGGCACCCTTTTAATACGTCACTGAAGCTCTTATGAGCTGCCTCGGTCACATGACAGGTTTGCATTCCACAGTGAAGCTGCTGTGTGAGCATGACATCGGACTCCTTGCTTTAAATCTGCTATATAGACTGGAGGAACATGCGTTCTTTTTATGAGAGGGAGGGAGCAGCTCAGTCTGAATGCAGAATGTTCTTTAATTGTGAATTTGAGATGGGGATCTATCCTTATAACTGTAATATTTCATCGGTGTTTTTAATTTTATATTTGTTTTGTTTTCCAACACATTTTATTCTTAACTGTATTAATATACATGTATGGCTGGGGAGAGCAAATCTAAATGTAATGATGCTTTTTATATGTGGCTGTTTTGTGTTGTATTCAAATCTAAATGTAATGATGCTTTTTATATGTGGCTGTTTTGTGTTGTATTCAAATCTAAATGTAATAATGCTTTTTATATGTGGCTGTTTTGTGTTGTATTCAAATCTAAATGTAATGCTGTTTTTTATATGTGGCTGTTTTCTGTTGTATTCAAATCTAAATGTAATGATGCTTTTTATATGTGGCTGTTTTCTGTTGTATTCAAATCTAAATGTAATGATGCTTTTTATATGTGTCTGTTTTCTGTTGTATTCTAATCTAAATGTAATGATGCTTTTTATATGTGTCTGTTTTCTGTTGTATTCAAATCTAAATGTAATGATGTTTTTATATGTGGCTGTTTTGTGTTGTATTCAAATCTAAATGTAATGATGCTTTTTATATGTGGCTGTTTTGTGTTGTATTCAAATCTAAATGTAATGATGCTTTTTATATGTGGCTGCTTTTTATATGTGGCTTTTTATATGTGGCTGCTGTGGATGGAAGCCCCATCCACAGCAGTTTAAAACCTCATGCAGAAGGTGGCCATTTCCGAATTAAGTGATTAATTTGTTGCTAAATCGGGAGATGGTCATCTGCATAAAAGCCTGCAGCTCACTGCACTCGGGTGGGTGTATTAGGAGAGAGAAAGAGAGAGAGAGAAAACGAAACTTAAAAATTAAATACAGGAACAGTGACAGCAGTTGCCCAGCCTGACCTGTGTTGTTTTCATTATTTTGTGTTTTGATTTGTTTTATTTAAAATATTTATTTTGCTCTCGAGCACAGTTTTTTCTGTTTTTTTTAAATTTATTTTTGTATTATTTAAATAAACGGCGCTGCCGGGCCTTTTGTTTGGAATCTGCAGTGTCTGGTGTCAGTGTTTTATTTCCTGCTTCTGCCTTGACGTCACCCCCAGCCACCCTATCACAGGCACATTCTGATCACAGGCATTTTAAAGCACAGAAGCAAGGCGTCCTCAGCATCAGGTATTGAGCAAATCAGAAACGCTGACGACTTGCATCCAGTTTGCTGTTCACAGGCCTGTATTATTGTATCCCGTTATTTCAGAGCGGTTTACAAAGTGCTTGTGGGAATGTTGAAATCTGCAGCAGCATCTTTCTTTTTTCTTGTGCGGTGCTGCATTATCCATCGCTTTCAGCACCTCCACTTGTCTTCAAGGGCGCGCGTATTTGTGCGAGCAGCATGGCAACTCGAAATGCATCATGGGAACTGTAGTCCCCAAACCGCACTAAAATACAGAACAGAGTAGGAATGGGACGATATAAAATTTGCACGGTATGATAACCGTTAAAACAAAATACTGTGGTAACCTTAATATCACTGTATACAGTACAGCATGCAAGTTATAAAATAAAGGCTTAAAAATGAAGAGACCAATGTATATCACAAATTACTGTAATTCACAAAATAAAACAAACAAATCACACTTCCTTTCACAGAATGATTTAAACATTTGGTATTTTGTATTTTAGTACACTGAATAACTTGGTACGTTTCTTGTATTTTTATAAAGACAATCAACATTTTTAAAGAACACCCTAAAGTTGTGCACTCTCTATGTTATACTGCAACAGTATGAAGATCTATTTGCTCAAAATGATGTGGTGCTGCAGTTTGTTACAACATTTTCACAAAATGAAACAAATAAATAAATAAATAAATACTTTGTTTATCCGATGGTAAATAGAATTAGGAAATGATCGGTCTTATTCTTTAAAACACAAACATGCACCACAGGTTATTATTGAAGAGCAGAGAGGAGCGGTTTAATTTTTGCACTGGATAAATAAAATATGTATAATAACACAATCAAGAATAGCTAGCTGATACGTGTAATGGTTTTAATTAATTAGCACTCTTAATTATCAATTACTTCCAAACAGGAGGCTGTGTGGTCCAGTGGTTAAAGAAAAGGGCTTGTAACCAGGAGGTCCCCGGTTCAAATCCTACCTCAGCCTCTGACTCATTGTGTGACCCTGAGCAAGTCACTTAACCTCCTTGTGCTCCGTCTTTCGGGTGAGACGTAATTGTAAGTGACTCTGCAGCTGATGCATAGTTCACACACCCTAGACTCTGTAAGTCGCCTTGGATAAAGGCGTCTGCTAAACAAACAAATAATAATAATTTCTTAGCAGATGCCCTTATCCAGGGCAACTTACAGTAGTAAACAAAAATACATTTCAAGAATCACAGTACAAGTATTAATACAATTAAGAGCAAGATAAAATACAATCACTTCGGTTCTAGCAAGTACAAGTATATGACAAAATACGATTCAATAAAGAAGCAGATAACAGTCAGTGATATTTACCTCAGGATACAATTAAATGCAAAATACTACAGATTAAATGACACTTGACAGATTACAGTACTCTAAAGTACAGGGTTAAATGCAGTAAAATAGGGAGCAGATAAGAGCAAGTGGGTGTAGGGAGAGATGAGGGTCTGCAGGTAGCTGGGTGCAGTCTGGTCAAGGCATCTGTAGGCGAGTACAAGAGTCTTGAACTGGATGCGAGCGGTGATCGGGAGACAGTGGAGTAAGAGGAGCAGTGGAGTTGCGTGGGAGAAGCAAGGCAGAGAGAACACCAGGCAAGCAGCGGAGTTCTGGATAAGCTGGAGTGGACGGGGGGCAGACGCAGGGTGGCCAGCCAGGAGGGAGTTGCAGTAGTCTAGGCAGGAGAGTACCACGGCCTGGAACAGGAGCTGGGTGGTGTAGTTGGTGAGGAAGGGTCGGATTCTTGCTCAGGAAGAATCGGCAAGTGCGTGCCAGGGTGGAGATGTGCTGGGAATAAGAGAGGCAAGGGTCCAGGGTGACTCCAAGGTTCTTAGCTGAGGAGGAGGGAGAGAGTGTGGTAGATTCCAGAGGAACGGAGATAGAGAGATCAGAGGAGGGGGAGGAGGAGGGAAAGAAAAGGTCAGATTTAGAGAGGTTGAGTTTGAGGTGATGTGAGTGCATCCAGGAGGAGATAGCAGACAGACAGGTAGAGATACGGGAGGGGATGGTGGAGTCAGAGGTGGGGAAGGAAAGGAAAATCTGAGCATCATCAAATGGTATGAGAAACCATAGGATGCGATGAGGGGGCCCAGGGAGCGGGTGTAGAGAGAGAACAGGAGAGGACCCAAGACTGACCCTTGGGGGACTCCTATTGAGAGAGGGCGAGGTGTGGAGGTTGCTCCACGCCAGGTTACCTGGTAAGTGCGGTTGGAGAGGTAGGAGGAGAACCAGGCCAGAGCAGTGCCAGAGATTCCCAGGTCAGCGAGAGAGAATAGTTGAATAGAGTGATCGACAGTGTCAAAGGCAGCAGACAGGTTGAGGATAATTAGGACAGAGGAGAGAGAGGCAGCTCGGACAGAGTTTAGTGAGTTAGTGACAGACAGGAGGGCGGTTTCAGTGGAGCGAGCAGAGCGGAAGCCAGATTGGAGAGGGTCGAACAGAGAGTGGTTGGACAGGAAAGCAGAGAGCTGGCGGTGTACAGTCCGCTCGAGGGTTTTGGAGAAGGATAGGAGGGAGACAGGACGGTAGCTCTGGAGGGAGGTGGGGTCGAGGGTAGGTTTTTTGAGAAGGGGAGTGAGAGGCTTGTTTGAAGGCAGAGGGAAAGAAACCAGAAAGGAGAGAGGTGTTGAGAAGGGAGGAGATGAAGGGAAGTAGAGCAGGAGCAGCAGCTTGAAAGAGGTGAGTGGGGAGGGGGTCCAGGGCACACGTGGTGGGTTTGTGTCCTTGGAGCAAGGAGGAGAGGTCAGAGTCTGAGAGGGGAGAGAAGGTGGAGAAGGAGGGTGAGTTATTAGGGGATGCAGTGGGTGTAGGGGTTGGAGCAGTCAAGGTGTTAAAGAGTTTGAGGATATCTGAGATTTTAGAAGAGAAGAAAGAGGCAAAGTCACCAGAGGAGATAAAGGGGGAGGAGGAGGGGGGTTAAGGAGGGAGGAGAAGGTAGAGAATAGTTTATGTGGGTTGTTAGTGGAGGCTTGGATTATAGATTGGAAATAAGTACATTTAGCAGAGGAGAGAGTAGAGGAGAAGGAGAGGAGAGAGCGGTAGAGGTCTAGGGCAGCAGGGAGTTTGGTTCTCTTCCATTTCTTTTCAGCAGATCGCAGTGTGATTCTTGCTGAGCGGAGCGCAGAGGAGAGCCAGGGTTGGGGAGGGAGGGCGAGCAGTTGGGAGGTGAGGGGACAGAGAGTCGATGGAGGAGAAGAGGGTGGAGGTAGCAGAGTCTACAGAGAGTTGGGAGAAGGAGTCGATAGGAGGGAGGTGAGAGAGTGGAGGTTATGGCGAGAGGTGACAGTGGGGGAAGGAGGAGCAGGGAGAGAGACAGAGAAAAAGAGATGAAATAGTGATCAGAGAGGTCCAGGGGGGTGACAGAGAGGGTGGAGGGGCAGCAGGCCCTGGAGAAGGTGAGGTCCAGTTGACGGCCAGCTTTGTGGGTAAGGGGGGATGGAGAGAGACAGAAGTCGAAGGAGTTTAGAAGAGCGAGGAATCCGGCAGAGTGGCTGGGGTTGGAGAGATGGATATTGAAATCACCTAACAGGACAAGACTAGACAGGGAATATTGGGAAGAGCTCTCGTAAGGTTGTTACCCGTAGCTCTCTCTCCTTACTGAAAACCTAACCCTAGCACAAAGGATTATTCATCATCAACCTCTCACCTTGGAGTCCAGGTGCAACCCAATCTTGTTTATTCAGGGCCTCCAAAGCTCAGGAATTCAGGAGAGGCGTTCTCCCCCAATACATATTGGTGTTACTATGGTGACCAGGCCATTTCACCTCAAGTCGCCATGGCTACCGGGGCCTATTCCTGGTCAGCTCTACAATGTTACACATTTCTCCACTCCCTTGTGCATCTGCAGGTGCCACACAATCACACCACAGAGAAGCCCTTTAACTACTCTTATGGTCCAACACTGCAAAAGAGCAAGAAAGAGCCGGGATAAAACCTGTCTGAGTTTCTGCACCTATGACAAGTACACATGCTTGCTACACTTGTATTACACGTAGGGCTTCTGTTTTTCAGGTTTTATTAATTGTATTTTTCTCTGCTTATTTTGAGCTATTTTTGAGTTTTATGTAAATTGTTTTTTTGGGGGGGCTTTCGTTTTTGATATACTGTATGAAATTAGTGCTTTTGGTTACTTTAAAAAATGCTTGAGCGTTCTTTTTTTCTGTCAAAATATGTATAGTAGTAACTGGACAGTACTTGCACACTTCTGTACCTTCTTTCCTTTGCTGTCTTCCACAGTGAAATCCTTATGTTTAAAACTGTATTTAAAACTGCAATACAGCTTTAAATCCCGCTAACAAGCCTCCATGCTGGTTGTAATCTCATTTTAAATCTTGCAAGCGGAGTCTCCAATAGAAATTTAGGAATGTGCTGTCACTCAGTAGTTGGGGCGGGTTTAAATTACTCAGAACGAATCAATGATAGATGCAAGTCAGGAAGGCGGGACATTGCCCAGCAGCACTGGAAATGTATTTATATATTTTATTTTTGTAGTAGGTTTTATTTTTTAATGGGAAAAGGGTAAGGTCAACGTGAATTGATTAACCATTTCCACAGTTTTCCCGGTGTTTTCCGTATTTATTAGCTGTCCACCAATTTAATTTACTTTGTATCGGGGGTGTTTTATCGGGTTTTATCTGTTAAAACCGAAAATCAGAAGCCCTAATTATACGGTGCAGTTTACAAAAGAAGGGTAAAATAAAAGCCTGGACAACACACATTGCAAAATATTCAATCATTGCAACACTATCATTTTTCATTAGTTTTAGAATCGTGATGAATTTACAAGACAAACCCTCCAGGCGGTTGCTCAGTAAGGACGGTGCAGTCTTGTCTCTGGGATGCTACATACCGGGGTCGGGATACTCGTTCCCATCAATGTATTTATTTTCAAGTCTATGCAGTTTAAATGCTAAACCCTGAAACTCATTCCCCACACTGAGTTATCAATTTCTCCTGACTCGTCCATCAGATGAGGTGCAGAATAGTTTCCTTTCTGCATATTCCCGCACCCAGGCACTGACTGAATTGACAGCCGGAGTTAAACTGACAGCAGAGAAACCTCTTGTGACGTGTCCGCGTCTCCACCCACTTTCTGACACAATCAGAGTGCAAGAGAGCTGAAGAGGATTTTGACCATTTAAAAATCAAGCTCTTAAGAGCGATACAAAAAACAATAAATTACACAGGGACTCATAATGCAAGATTAACGTTTTGTTCTGAATGAACATGGGCTTCGTCTCAAGTGTGAATTCGCTGGTGTGCTTTCAGGGATCCTAACTGACTGAAACACTTCCCACAGTCAGCGCAGTGGTACGGTTTCTCTCCTGTGTGAATTCCTTGGTGTGTTAAAAGGTTGGTTTTAACACGGAAACTCTTCCCACAGTCAAAGCAGCAATACAGGTTATCTCCTGTATGAATTTGCTTGTGTGCTTTCAGGGCTTCTGTGTAACTGAAACTCATCCCACAGTGTAGCAGGGCGATTGCCCTGCACGTGTGTATTTAGTGTTGGTATAATTTATACGGGGAAATGGGTTTATTGTTTGTCGTTTTGGAGTTGATTTGTGTGATTACATTATTGTTTACAGACGGGAGCTCGATTGAGACTTGCTGCCTGCTAGGCTTGGTTGAGGGGAAGGGCAGCAAGTGATTGGCTGTGCTGGACCTCAATCAGCAGGTGGGCGGGTCTTGACCGAGTGTCCGTCAGTTTAAAAGCATCCAGCGAGATGGTTCGAGGCGACTGCAACGCCATGCCAGAGGGGAGCGGCGTATACTCGGGAGGAGAGGGTCCGCTCTGCAGGAACGACCGCTACGCAACCCTGAGACTGCAAGCGGTGCTTGTGAAGGCAATGCCCAGCTGAGGCCGTATGAAGCAGCCTGAGTCGTATGAATACCGGCTCATCAGTAGATTAGTTAGGGGATAGTGATCCCATGTGATGTATAGCGAGGGTTACGTAGTGTAGCCGGTTCCTGGAGCGGGACGCCTCGTGTTAAGGCTAGCGCTCGCCCTCTGGGGCACCTTTTATTTGTAGTTTTTGTACTGTGTTTTATTTTGTATTTTTGTACAGCTTGCTGTATGTGTACTCTGTGTGTTACCATGGCTGGTAACGTCACATGACCACCTTTACTTTCGTTTCTGTTTTTGTTAATAAATCCTGCGTGCCTGTGCCGGCATTTCAACTCCACCCCCAAAGTCTCCCTGTATTGCTTGAACAGCGGTTACCCACACACGTGACATGAGACCCTGTCACACACAGTCAGAGCAGTGAAACGGTTTCTCTCCAGTGTGAATTCGCTCATGTTTTCTCAGGACTCCTGAATCCCTGAATCTCTTCCCACAGACAGAGCAGCAATACGGTTTCTCTCCAGTGTGAATTCGCTCATGTTTTCTCAAGGCTCCTGACTGACTGAAACTCTTTCCACAGCCAGAGCAGTGATACGGTTTCTCTCCTGTGTGAATTCGCTGGTGTGCTTTCAGGTGTCCTGAATGATTGAAACTCATCCCACAGTCAGAGCAATGAAATGGTTTCTCGCCAGTGTGAATCCGTTCATGTTTTCTCAGGGTTCCTGAATCCCTGAAACTCTTCCCACAGACAGAGCAGTGATACGGTTTCTCTCCAGTGTGAATTCGCTCATGTTTTCTTAGGGCTGCTGACTGATTGAAACTCTTCCCACAGTCAGAGCAGTGATACGGTTTCTCTCCTGTGTGAATTCGCTGGTGTGCTTTCAGATGTCCTGAATCCCTGAAACTCATCCCACAGTCAGCGCAACAATGCGGTTTCTCTCCTGTGTGAATTCGCTGGTGTGTTTTCAGGTTTCGTAACCGACTGAAACTCTTCCCACAGTCAGAGCAGCGATACAGTTTCTCTCCAGTGTGAATTCGCTGGTGTGTTTTCAGGTTTCCTAACTGGGTGAAACCTTTCCCAGAGTCAGGATATTCTCCACCGCCCGCTGCTGGACTGGAACCTGGAAAATATGAACAGGAAAGAAAGTAAGAGGGACTGCTTGTAGGCTTCAGGCATGTGGCTAGGTGGTGAAGTGGATTAACCCTTTCGCTGCTAGGGCTTATGGAACCCTCAGTGCTAGAGGTTTATCCTGAATTGGGGACTGAATCATTTCAAAGTCAAATTTCTCACACGTCTTTAAAGGAAACATAGAAAACTATATACTGTTTTTTTCAGCACAATCTGAACTTTTCAGTGATGTTACATTTGTGGGTATATCTGGTCAACTGATTGAGATACTGCAGGTTAAATATAAAACACAATGAAAAAAAACATTTTCTATGTAATCCCTGGAAAAGTTATTTCTTAACATGGTAATAAGACAAATTGTTTATGTCTTGCATTGCCAATATGTTGACTATATATGAAGAAAAAAAACTCTAACAGTTGTTATGTTTCTGTCACGGCTCCTTAAACATTATTATTAAAAACAAACAAAACAATTGAACACCGCTAGGTCAAATGATCTTTTCATAGTGTGAACTTTGGAGCATATAAAAACGATATATTTTCTAAAACTAGATAAATACAAAATTCAAACTATATGACATTATTTTGCTTGGAATAAAAGTATAGCATGTGACTGCCTTACATATATTATTACATATATTATTATTATTATTATTATTATTATTATTATTATTATTATTATTATTTATTTAACTTTGTTCTCTATTTTCTTACCCCTCTGCACAACCTGTATCAAAGGAAGCTGGGAAGCTATATATATATATTCTGAAACTGTAGGTTGTGAGGATTGCAATGGTACTAGACTCAAACATGAGGTGAACTTTAACCCCTTCTTGCAATGCATAGAGTATAACATGCCCGATTTTCATTTTCAAAATTAAGGATTACCACCTCACATTATAAGGCTTATTCTAATTTGAAAACTTCAAATTGACAAGATAACTGTCAAATCTTGTGCTCGTTTCAAAAAGTGCTTTACAAAAACTAGAACATTGTATACCTGTTCAAAACTAGAACATTGTATACCTGTTCAAAACTAGAACATTGTATACCTGTTCAAAACTAGAACATTGTATACCTGTTCAAAACTAGAACATTGTATACCTGTTCAAAACTAGAACATTGTATACCTGTTCAAAACTAGAACATTGTATACCTGTTCAAAACTAGAAC